>RCUC01112238.1:0-22773 GCA_003697995.1 Taxidea taxus jeffersonii | reverse complement strand
TTTTTTTTTTTTTTAAAGATTGTATTTATTTATTTGTCAGAGAGAGAGCGGGAGCGAGCACAGGCAGACAGAGAGGCAGGCAGAGGCAGAGGGAGAAGCAGGCTCACAGCTCAGCAAGGAGCCCGATGTGGGACTCGATCCCAGGACGCTGGGATCATGACCTGAGCCGAAGGCAGCTGCTTAACCAACTGAGCCACCCAGGCGTCCCGGTTGTTGTTTTTTTTAAGCAGTGGTAATCTGATCCATATCTCCCCAGTCTCTTGTGGAAGTGTTCATTCTTACACTTACACAGAACTGTTGTCAGTTTCCTTCCAGTGCACATTTGCTGGATATTCTTCATTTGATTCTTGAGACCACTGGTCAGTTTTCTGTAGCATCCTGTGTGCTAGCAGGCTGACCTTTATGGATGGGTGGTCTGACTTTCCTTGCCCTCTAGATTCCATTTGAGGTTGGACTGTGGGAGTCACAGGCAGAAATTGGAGGGTGGGATAAGAGAGAGGTTGGGGTACTTATTTCCCAGACTCTCTTCTTGTTTGGTCATCTCTTGGTAGTGGCCATGTTCTACTAACATATGTGGTAAGTGGTTATAAACCGCATATTCTGTCAGATGGTTTTTTTCCTATTGCTATAGATCTCCCTGGGTTCCAGTTACAGTTCCAGACCCTTAACCCTCCAGCAGGGTGAATAGTGGTCCCCAATGATATCCAGATCCTAATCTCTGGAACTCATAAATATTACCTCATATAAAAAAGGGTCTTTGCAGATGTGATTAAGTTAAGGATCTTGAGATACAGAGATTATCCTGGGTTATCCAAGGGGGCCCTATAGAAAATATAGTTTTCTTTTTTGAAGAAAATATTTTATTTATTTATTTGAAAGAGAAGAGAGAACACCAGCAGACATGGTGAGGGGAGGGGCAGAGGGAAAGAAAGAATCCCAAGCAAAGTTCCTGCTGAGCACAGAGCTCAGTCTCAGACCCATGAGGTCATGACCTGAGCAGAAACCTAGAATCAGACCTTAAGCAACTGAACCATCTAGGCACTCCCCGCAACCAAAAAGATTTTATTTAGCTATTTATTTGAGAGAGAGAGAGAGAGTTTTCATGTATGCAAGCTGGGGAAGGGCAAAGAGGGAGGAAGTGACAGAAGGAGAGGGAGAAAATCTCAAGCAGACTCCCCCACTGAACACAGAGCCTGATATGGGGCTAAGTTTCGTGACCCAGAGACCATGACCTCAGCCAAAACCAGGAATTTGACGCTTAACCAACTGAGCCAACCTGGTGCCCTAGTTAAAAATATTCTTAAAGGAAGAGAATATAGGGAGATTTGACTACATACAGATGAGGGGAAAAAACATGTGCTAGAAGCAAAGTCAGAAGGAGTAAATGCTACATTGTTAGCTTGGAAGATGAAGGGACCACAAGCCTAAATGCAAGGAATGAAAGTCAATTATCATATGGTTTCACTTACGCGTGGAGTGTAAGGAATAACCTGGAGAACATTAGAAAGAAACAAAAAGTGATTTGGGGGAAATAAGAGCAGGAGATGAACCATGAGAGACTGTGGACTCTGAGAAACAAACTGAGGGTTTTGGAAGGGGGGTGGGGAGATATGTGAGCCTAGTGGTGGTTATTAAGAAGGGTATGTATTGCATGGAGCCCTGGGTATGGTGCATAAACAATGAATCTTGGAAAACTGAAAAAATAAAATTAAAGAAGATTCTGAAAAAGACAGGAAAATAGATTCTTCCATACCACCTTATGAGGGAGAGTGGCTCTGCCAGCCAACACCTTGATTTTAGCTCAGTAAGACTGATTTTGGACTTCTGGTCTCCAGAGCTATAAGAGAAAAATTTCTGTTGTTTTAAGTCACTAAGTGTGGTAAATTTTTTCAGCAGCAATAGAAAACTAGCACATTCCCCCTGCTATTGTAAGCATAGTGGAAACTGTTCTTGCTGTTGCTAGCTCCGGGTTGCTGCACCACCCCCTTGGTCTCCCTTAAGCTGCTCCCACCTTTGTAAGATGTCCCATTCCTTACACTCTATTGAGTTACCTTTGAGACAATGCCACTTGTTTCCTACTGGGTCCCCAACTGATACACCTTGCTTCCTCTGCTAAGGCTGGGAGAACTAAGAGCCATGACAGGGAATTCTCATTTAATTTTCAGTGAGTTCCATGAGGAAAGGATAACAGGTTTTACTTTGTCCTTTGTATAAATGGATTAATTAGTATAGGAACATTGTCAAGTTGTATTTGGTAAGAGTACCAGTGGAGCAAGAAGCAAAGGATCCTAAAATTATGTCATTTACATTTATGCAAATATACTATATGATGTGAGCTACACATGATATCATTAGTTTTTCATAAATAGTCTTTTTGTTGTCAAAGCAAGGGTTTACCTTGCCAACCAC
Source organism: Taxidea taxus jeffersonii (assembly GCA_003697995.1). NCBI lineage: Eukaryota > Metazoa > Chordata > Mammalia > Carnivora > Mustelidae > Taxidea > Taxidea taxus. Next base: position 20,364 of record RCUC01112238.1, on the reverse strand, counting down.
AATATGAAAATGAAATAACTCTTACCAAAAGAATTCATTTTTAAAATATTTCAAATGATATGTATACTTTCAAACACAGGCTTTCTGAAAAATCTCTTCTTTTTTGTTGCTGACTTATAAGTACTCAGTCTGGAAAGTGAAGATTTTCAGATGTTATTACATACACCCACAAAATCTAATAGTTTATTTTGTGGTATTTTATTCCCACTAAAGACAATAAAAGTGAGTTTGTGGTTTGCAACTCTAGAACATAAATTTATTAAGTGATAGTAAGCTGAGGTCCAGAATTAGTCTGTAAACTGGAGAACTTTTACACTTATGCCCTTATAGAATAACAAAACATATTATTCTCTAGAGGACTGATTTAATAGCTTTTTATAGATCTGAACCATGCAATTATTCCAAAACCTCAGCTATTTGACCTTTCTCGTCATTGTTGTTAGTGCTATAAAAAGTATTATGTATGTAGTGCTGCGCACTGAGCAGGAATCTTGAGCATGCACTATCCCTAAACTCTAAGCTTTAATCTTTTGCTGTAGCTCTTCTATTCTGAAGGGAAAGGTTTGCTCGGAGAAACTAAAAGCAGCAGACAGGCCTTTGAAAGCATGTAGAAGGGTGCTTTATAAGTATTCAGTGAAATACTTACTTATCTTTCTTTTTACTTATGGACCCCTGATTGATTGATTGTCTGCAGTCCTCCAAATAACATAATTTCCACTCCTTACGTGAACAGTTGAATTTCATTCAACACTCTTCCTGGACATATTTTTTCTTTATAATACTCATTACTTGCAAAATTGTTCTGTTTATTGTTTGTGTTTAATGTACTTTATCCTGTTTTGTGTAATGTTTTATGTACTTAATGTATCCTGTTTAATGTAATATGATAATGTATTAATGTAAAATTATTTGTTTTTGAAGGCTGCCTTCTCCACAAGAATATAAACCCCATGAGAATTAGTACCTACTAGATCCCTAGATCTTTGCAAGTACTTAGCATGTATTAGGGATACAAAAAAATATTTGTTAAATGAATGATGATGCTATCAGCTTTGAACCTTTAGGTGGTCAAGTTGACTGTGTCACAGGTTATTTAATGTAGCTATGTTTATAACACTACGTATTTTCTCTGAAAAGAAATTCACTGGAAAAAAAAAAACCACACCTTAGTATGTTGGGCCAAAGATTATGTCCCAGACAGATTTCATCATCGAACCAGACCTAGAGTTCAAGCCATGCCCCATCCATCCAGAGATGTTCCATTGCTCAGGAGTCAGGGATAAGCCCTTGTTACCATTGATGCTTTACTTTAAACAATTTAAAAACATGCTGTAACTCCCACTCCTGTACTCCCAGAGTAGGGACAAGGATTAAAAGGCTCCAGGAGTTTCCAATCTCAGTGGAAAATTGGCTGTCACATGGAACGAGATATATACTAACTGATTTTGCCATGCAATTGGGTTCTTAATGAAAGCAGCGTAAAACAAAACTGCACCCCTCTGTATTTCATTTGGGCATCTTGTACCTGGAATAAAGTGTAACTTCTGTAAATCTTTAAGTTGGATTCAATAAAGCAATAATACTCTACTGTGCAAACTGACCATTTAGCTTAACGACTGATTTGTTACACCATTAACTTGTCCCATGTCTTGTCTTAGGGCTCTTTGCTAACTGAGTAGTTGTTAACTATTGTAATGAACAGATTCTTCCAAGGGGAAAAACCTCTTAAGCTGGGAAGTTAGTGATATCACTGGCTGATGTATTAAAGGTGGCCATGGAATAACGAATGGGTTTTTAAGGTTATTAAAGTTTAATCGTAGAGGCATTGTAGGATCCTAAAAAATAATTTAGAAATAAAATCAGGGAAAGAAAAAGTCATGTTGAATCTTGTCAGGGTTTGCAATTTGCATGTTACATGCAATTTACATGTCAAACTTTTTAGCTGCTACTATAAAAATACTCTGTAGTCAGATTACATGGTGTGGAAATGTAGTACTATTATTAGAAGTAGCAGCCATGGTATGTATTCTCTTTTTCTGACCAGTGTACTCTGATGTAAAAATCTCTCTCATGTTCTCCTACGAAATAGATGAAGTCATGGAGGCAGTCCATTTGGAATTATAGTAAACTGGTGGGATGGTGTAGCATCTTCAGAAAAGAGTCCTTACAAATGGAGCAGGGAATGGTTATGCTTACTAATCACAGGTAGCCTGCTCTGGATATCTATGCTGAAGATAGTATCTCCTTGTCTTTATAGCACAGTCTTACCAACTTTTATAGAAATGTACTCAAATCATTTACTTCACTTCTCCAATGTCTTCTACTTTGAGTTTTTGTAAAATACAAGGGCCCCTTTCTCCTATGAAGCAGAGTCATCTCATATTCTTTCACAAAGCAAGCTATCTGGAAGTTTTTGATATGCGATTTTCCAGGATTATATTAGTATCTATTCTTTCAAGAACATCTTAAATGAAAAATAATGAAGCCATTAAAGCCTTGGAGGAAAACACCCATGAATACACACATATTACAGGGTAGGAGGGTTATTCATTATTGAAAGAAAGGCTTCCTCAGGGTAGCACTAAAGGCAAAATTCACAGTTGAAATGTTCATACACTTCTACACAAAAATTAAAAAAACACTTTGAATGCAAGCTACTATAAAGTTAAAAGGAAAACTAGAAACTGGACAACAATACTTCTACATAATAGATTAAATGTTACTTCTACATAACAGATTAAATACTTCTATGTAATACTTCTACATAATAGATTAAATGTTAATTTGCTAAGTGTAAGAAGCAGTCTTATAAGTAAGAAGAATTGGAAATAATGTAAATACCCAACAATGGGAGATTGACAGAATAAATTATGGGTACCCATAAAGCAAAATAAAAATATGTAGTCATAAAAATTAATTTCATATAGGACTTGGGAAGATATTCATAATATAGCTAAATGAGAGTGGCAGTTACACAGGATATATAGTGTGACAAATATATTTTTATTTTTACTAACTGTTAAATGACCAAGACAGAATTCTGGAAGGCTTAACAATAAAATATTTATAATGATCATCTCTGGTGGTAATATTTCAGGTGATTTTTAAATGATGTTATTCTAAGTTATCTAAAATGAGCATACAGTGCTTAAGTAAAAGTAAAAAAATGCATCAAAACATATTAAATACACTGCAGATATATCATAGATGTCAGGCTGCTGTTTAAAACATTCTTCTAGGGGCACCTGGGTGACTCAGTGGGTTAAGCCTCTGCCTTCAGCTCAGGTCATGATCTTAGGGTACTGGGATCAAGCCCCACATCAGGCTCTCTCCTCAGCAGGGAGCCTGCTTCTCCCTGTCTATCTGCCTGCCTCTCTGCCTACTTGTGATTTCTCTCTCTGTCCAAAAATAAATAAATAAATAAATAAAAATAAAACATTCTTCTACTTTTATTTTATTTTTGGTGAATTATCATTGAAAGCTTTTTTGAGTCAATGCCTTTGCAAACCATATTAAATCTTCCTCATGCTGGTCATTACAGCACCACTGCTCATGCTGGTAATAAAGGCTCTGGCCATAAACCCTGCTCCTGGCATGGCTGTGCTAACATATCTCCATGCCAGGAACATAGGGGAATGAACACTGGAAAAATTACATTAAAAATGTGCTGCCACAGTTTGACTACTTTTTCTACATATCTCATTGTGTTCTACCTCTGGTATTTTAAGTAGGTACTAAATGGACCAATTCTTGCTTTTACATTGTTTTCTCTATCCCCCTCCCCCCGGTCATAGTAGAAGTATGATGCTATGTGTAATTCAACTATTAGCGGTGCCCCCTGAGTCTCTGTTCAAATCCTGCTACTGCCATTTTGCTAATGTGTGGCCTTGGACAAGTCACTTTTCCTCTGTTCTTTGTTTTTCATATATTTGTAAGATGGGGTTGATACAGCTTCTCATCTCACAAGGTTGAGAGGATTAAATGGAATAATAGTTGTAAAGAACCAAGACAGTGATTGGCTCATAATAAGTACTCAATGTATGTTAGCTATAATTGTCACACTGTTTGTAATCTGTTAAAAACTCCCAAGTTAAGAGAATGTCCTTCCTTGGTCATTGTATGATTCTAAGGGTAGCTGGAAGGGCTGGTTCACTCACATCCATAGAGTTCTAACTGTGAGCTAACCACCTGGCTTTCAATCATTTCCACAATTCTAGAAGTTGACATTATTTTCTATTTTCAGATGATAATACTGAGTTTCATTAGGAACTATTCTCTTCCAGTCCCTCACAGCTCTTCCCTCTATCTATTCTGTCTGGCTTCCTGTTATAGCAGCCCCTAGAATCCCACAGGTGTGAATTCCAGCAGTTCTCCTGGCCACCTTCCCTCCATCAGACCTGGTACTCTTCAGGGGGGATTTGAAGAGTTCTGAGTATGGAGCACATGAAAAGAATTGCTGGTCATTATACTATGGCCCTTAATATAGTAAGTAGACTCTAATAAGTAGATTTTGGTCAATCCTGTCACACAAGCCCTATTTAGAACTTCTTTTCCTCTTGATTTTAGGTGCTACCTCCTATTCAGTTATCTCAGGACAGAAGTCTTGCTGAACTCATGTTTCTGCTCCCTCTGCCATACCATATCCATTAAAACTCCCTGCCAGATCTCTACCTATTGTGTACCTATTTCCTTTTCCTTTTCCATGCTCTATTTTGTCCACTGTAGGACATTCATTGACAGAAACCACCTGCTTACTTGAGGCTCTGCCTAATGGCCGTTGGCCCCTTCAATATACTGTTGGCCAAGGCAGATTTTGTTCCTGCTGGAGAATCGTTGGATCAACAGCATGCTGTCTGTATTAGCTCTGTTAGGTCTATGGGCCCTTCCAGACCTATCCATCTTGCCAAAAATTAAGCTCTATTTATGGAATCTGTAATCTGTTCATGTCAGAATCCTCTTCTCAATTCCTTTTGTGGCCACTGATGCCATCCAATAAATTAACTCCTCTTCCCCATTCTGTGAGGATGGGCGAGGTGACATCATTGGCCTGATTTACCTCCATGTGGGGTACCTCCAGTTCCATGTGGGGTGAGGATGTGAGGATGGGGGAGGTGACATCATTGGCCTGATTTACCTCCATGCTGGGTTACCTCCAGCTCCATGTGGGGAGCCTGGGAAATTATTTATACAGAAGATGCTTCTTACTTCTGAATGGAGGAAGAGGTCAACTGACCATCTCAACTCATGCTCAAAAAGCGAAAACGAGGTCGTTTAACCTGAAATAATAAAATTGTTTATAAAATTGTATTGATGTCTTAAGCCTTTAGTGTTTAAACATTTTGTCATCAGCTGTAAAGAGATAAAGATGTCCACAGAAAGCAGAAAATATAAAAGTCAATTCTCTGACTAGAGTGGAGAACTGCATTATTTGAAATTCTCTTGCCTGTCTCCTATAAAACTGAAGGCACGTAAAAATAACTTCTTATTTGCATATAAAATGGTTGCATAAAATTGGTCTATAGCTTATCTCATGCTGTAAACACAAGGAGAAGAGAAAATACACATTTGTATGTACAGCTTATGTTGAAAAGTCTTATTAAACCTAAATTATGCATTTCCATTCAGGAAAAACTTCTCCACTAATAGAAAACTGCAGCCATTTTGCTTGGCAAAACACTCCAAAAGTTCACATGGTAGGAAGTATTTTGCTGTGTTTATATAAGCTGCTGGTTATATTCCAAAGCAAAGTATTTGATTAAAATACCATTTGTTAGCCTCCTGTGGAATGTGGCTGCACTACTGAGAAAGTGACATCATTTTCGAGGTTGGTAAATGTGAATCATAGAGAGAGAAGGAGTAGGCGGAGAGACTGCAACACAGACCTGATGCCTGTGAGAGCAGAGGAGGAAGGAAACAGGAGGACTGGTCAGGAAGATTCTCAAACTAGTGCAGCTCTTAGATAGGCTCAGCTAGGCTGATAAGAAGCTGGAGAGTAGAATGCTCATTAGAGTGCCCTTTGGGCAGGAGCAGCCTGGAGAGTACATGGCCTCGGCACGAGTGCTTCAGCACATCCTGAAGTGTGGGGCTGTTAGCTAAGTGCAATCTTTGCAGCATGTTCTCTCTTGAATGGAGATTGGAATGTGTACCTCCATGCTTGTCTTGCTACCATGGTGGCCATTTGCTGCCTCCAAGCAGATGTTCTTACATGCTATCCAGCTTTTCTAGTTGGTACTCGCAGGAAGATTAATCTGATATATTATAATGTTCCATGACCATAAGCAGACTCTTGCATCTTATTTTTTAATAAAAATTTTAAATTAGTTTTGATATCAAGGATTGGTAATCATGAAGCATTTCTCTCCTGAAGTTCTTCACAAGATGATATAAACTTAAAGGAGTAAAGGGAGTCTTTTATCTGATAAATTAGTTTTCTTCTCTTCTCCCTTATCAGGACAGAACATTCTTGGTGCCTGCTACCTGACATATCCTAGTGACTGACAATAAATAAAACTCCTGTGGGGAGAAATAATTGCTATATCATCAAATCTTTAGTCCACAAGTATCTTCTCCATTAATTTTTCCTACTTCTGGCCTTCCTGTTCCAGTTTGATTTTGCCATTATTAAAATTATGAATGGCTTTCTAATGACTTGATGGGGAGGGCTGGATTTAAGAAGGTGATGGGCATGTAAGTAATCTCTACTGAGATTATAGATTAAGTCACTTGAAGCCAAGAATTAATTTCTAAAAATTATCTTTGTTTATAGGATGAACACATAACAGGTACTCAATTCTTGAATGATTGAACAAATAATGATGTAGATGTTGGATAGGAGCCAAATGCAGTTCACTTGGGATGCATTTGATAGTGATAGAAGGATCTGTGGTGCTCTCGTGAGTGTCATTGTCTTCCTCTTGGGAGTTTCTAAGCAGGAAAATTTTATTATGGTGGCTAGATGCTACCTGAAAGATATAGAAAGACTTAATATTAAGTGACAAGAAATGGGGGGGTGCCTGGGTGGCTCAGTGGGTTAAGTGTCTGCCTTCGGCTCAGGTCATGATCTCAGGGTCCTGGGATCAAGTCCCACATCAGGTTTGCTGCTCAGCAAGGAGCTTGCTTCCTTCACTCTTTTTCTGCCTGCATCTCTGCCTACTTGTGATCTCTCTCTGTCAAATAAACAAATAAAATCTTAAAAAAAAAGAAATGGGGAGGCAAGTTTAAAGACAGGGAGCATAATTGTAAAACTTATGAAGAGTCAGTGGTGCATTGAGTGATGGGGCATTAGTGGAAAGTCTCAGAGGAAGCAAAACAATATATTAAGATTGGAACACTATGGGCTTGTTGGGAAAATGTGGCCTATTGCCTGTTTTTGTATATAAAGTTTTTTTTTTAAATACTTTATTTATTTGTCAGAGAGAGAGGAAGAGAGAGCGAATGAGCACAGGCAGACAGAGTGGCAGGCAGAGGCAGAGGGAGAAGCAGGCTCCCTGCCGAGCAAGGAGCCCAATGTGGGACTCGATCCCAGGGACTCGATCCCAGGACCTGAGCCGAAGGCAGCTGCTTAACCAACTGAGCCACCCAGGCATCCCCGTAAATAAAGTTTTATTGGGACATACCCATTCCAATATGCTTACACATTCCTGTGGTTGCTTTCATCCCACAACAGCAGAGTTGAGTAATTTATAAAGCCAAAAACTTTATTATCAGGCTCTTTACAGAAAATATGATCACTGAAATAGAGACTAAGAGTGGACATGAGGAAGACCAATAGCACCAATTTTACAGTTTTGTCTGGAAGCAGGAAGGCTTTTTTTATATTAATGGAGATTTCCATTAATATAGTCTCAATATTTTGGTAACATTGGATCTTACCTCTATTACCTGTCTCCTAGATATCTCTCCTTTTCCACATTCTTCACTTTTTCCTTCTTCAGCCTCCCTCCCACTGCATTTGCTTTCCTCTTAATCTTCTTGTGTCATTTCTTTTCCTTTCTCTTGCTGTCTTTTTCTTCTTTGCTACCTCAAGAATCTCAATTACCAAAATTTTCTGCCAAGTTGTTAATAATACATACATAGGGAAATAGGGTTTAAATTATAGATTCATTGTACTTAGACTTTAATTTGTCTTTTTTCAGAGGTGGCATTTCTAGGACCATGGTCTCCTAAGGCAGAGCTCACTGAGCTGCGCTCTTCCATGAAGAACAGAATCCTGCAGTGGATTTCACACTAAATCTTCCCCTATAATGCATCTTGCTATACCAGTTTATGTGAGTGTCACCACCTGCAGCTTAAATAATGGACAATTTCACTGGCTCAGTATAGCATTTGGCTCTTATGTCATATTTCTTCCCTGTGTCCTCTAAGGAAATGCCTATTTTTTTCCTTTCCCAGGTTATTACAAATCTAGTCACTATTACAGTAGCATAGTTTTCTAGTCCCTATAGTTTTGCTCGTATTGATTTTTAGCTGTATTTTATTTACATTGCTTTTAAAGTAATATGTGGGCATTTTCATTCATACAGGTGGCTCAATGAAAGAACACTGTGCTCTTTGTATTCAAGCAGTTTTTCTCATTTGAGATCCCTTTTAAATTGAGTGATATAATAATTTAAGTAGTTAGTGCTTCCTGTAAGAGATTTTATCATTGCATACCTTATACCATGAATACTATCATTTACCATGAGCAAACCAAAATAAAGAGGATTCGTGTACTATCAGTTAAGCTGACCCCAAATCAGTCATATACAACTCCAAATTCCCATGTATCTTCGACCTACATTCTATTCAGTGAACGTCTACTTCCTGCTTAACAGACTGTCAGGAAACCACACAGTATCACAAGATTTTCCTGGGTCATTTTTCAAAGGTTAACTTATGAACAAAGAAAGGTAAAAGACAGAAAGACATAATATGAGCAATTAAGATTTTTTTTTGCAATTAAGAACTTTGATGCAATTTAAAGTAATGATAACGTAATTATTTGTAGTGGCATGCTCCTGTTCAAATTGCAGAGTAAGCCACATTAAAATGTTGAAGGGGGAATTTCAACTACTTAGGCAACAGGGATATGCATGATGACTTAATTATTTTTTTGGAAACTGATTTTGAAGATCTTTATGAAGATTTAAATGATGGTGACTCTGATGAGTAAGAAGGGGGGCACTAGTTTAGGGTTGCTGCCATTGTGAAGACAGAATTTCATGCAGATTTCAGTTTGAAGGAGAATGATCCAGAATGGCAGTTCAAAAAAAATTTTTTTTTAAAGATTTTATTTATTTGACACAGAGAGAGATCACAAGTAGGCAGAGAGGCAGGCAGAGAGAGAAGAGGAAGCAGGTTCCCTGCTGAGTGTTAGGGCCAATTTTATGTTAAAACCTGTTTAACTATTAGGGCCTGCTTAGCCAGAGTGACTCCATATTACCTGGGTAGCCATATTGTTGTTTATATCTATGGACTTTATTTCGGGAATAAACTCCCCAGCCGTTCTAAATGCCCCAGCAGTTCCAAACATCCCAGCAGTTCCTGGTATTGTTCCGGGTATTGATTCCGGGAGTAAACGCTTTAACAATAGAAGCCACATACCGTGGGTCTGCGGTTATGCCCTATAAAACCAGCCTGTGAGATCAGGACGGGGTCACTCTCTTCAGAGGTGGCCCTGGCCAGTCATTCTGACTTCTAATGCTTGGCATAGAATAAAGCTTTGCATAACTTTTACTTTGTCTCAGTCTTGTTCCTTTGATAATGGACCCCAACATTCTGGGGGCTCGTCCGGGATTAAATGACGAGAACTGAGTCAGCATCAGAATTTCTGGGAAAAGCCTCTGGAGGTAAGATCTCGAGATTTTATCCTGTGGGATCTGGTCTGTCTGGTCACGGAGCTCCAGGGGTGCTCCACCGGGGAGAAGCTGGATGCAGCATTGCTCCCCAGGGCTGAAGTGGATGCGAGAATGCCCAATCCCTCCACTGGGAGATCGCCAGGGGGTACAGGTACCCCTACGCGGTCAGGGGACCGAGAAAATCCCCATCAGCGGGTGTTTGCAGGGGACGGAGAAAATCCCCATGGCCGCTGGGTCTGCGGTTGTTTTTGTCTTGTCTTTTTGTTGCCTGTTGTGTTGCTGGTTTTGTAGGGGACTGAGAAAATCCCCACCAGCGGTGGGTTCTAGGTAAGGGCCTCTGGGTCTGCGGTTGCCTTTGTCTTGTCTTTTTGTTGTCTATTGTGTTGTTTGTTATGTTTGAAAAAAAAATGGGACAAGCAGGGAGTAAGGGACCTATAACACCCCTAAGTCTTGTTCTCCAGCATTTCAAGGATTTTCAAGGTAAAGCCACACAGTCGGGTGACAAGGTTTACCCAGGAAAACTCTCTGAAACTGGGAATCCTTTCTCTGCCTTCTGGCAGCACTTTGTTCTTCTGTCTCCCCCTTCTGTTTCTGCACCAACTTGGGTGCAGCCTGCATAACTGGCCTCTAGACCATCCTTGGTGCTTCCTACACCATGTTTTCTTCTCTCTTCACTGTCAAGGAACAAGAAGAGCACCCCTGGACCTAACACCCCCCCCCCCCACTCCGGACCTTCCCACCCATCTGTCAGGTAAACATTCAAAGTGGAGTGGGCCCAGGTGGAACGTAAATCAGTATTTGAACTAAGTTAAGTTTGTTGGTTTAATTAAGATAGACATGTCTTATTGTAATGGATCAAATCTTTGGATAGCATTCATGTCTTGTTGGTAATTTGCCAGTGCAATAATTAAGTGTTATTTCACAAGGACAAATTGAATATATGTTGCTATGAAATAAAAAAAAAAGATAGACATGTCTTTAAAGTTAACAGCAGTAGATGTGAAACTTCAGTCAAAGTTTATTGAGGATCAAATAAACTCATGTTATTTGTTGACATCTGTTAACAAAGAGATGACTAAAACTGATGGTTAATTGTCTGTCTCAAAGTTTTAATGGGTAATTGTTAAAATAGTTTTCAAAGTCTTTGGTAACCTGAAACTTTTGGTTGGATGACAAATGGAATTAAATTATGAACATCTAGGTCTTAACCAAATGGGATAAAATACTAAAGCATTAATTACTGGAACTAGGTTTGTGCTTTTGACTTCTTACTGCAAAGAAACTAAGAATATTTAAATCTGTTGGTAAACATGTTTTATGCTTAACTGATTCATAAATTTGCCATCTACAGAATTCTATTTTAACTATTCACAATTGGTTAATACTTAGCCATCACTAGAGACTAAAGTGTTTCTATGAATAAAAAAATCTGCTAACTGTAACTAAGACTGATGGAAGTAAGGGAATCAACCCTATATGTGAAAAAGTAGGAGATACATAAGAAAGGTAAAGAATGGGTATACATTTTGTTAAAGGTAAGAGAAGGTAATTTTGTCCTAAATGAGATGGTTGTTTGAAAGAAAATGGCTTGGGACAAAACCTGGATGCAAAAGAAAGTTGTAAAAGGTTTGTGAAGGGAAATCTTCAGAAAATAAATTTTAGGTTTGGTCAGGACGGACTAAGATTAAAATGAATTTTAAAACGTAGTACATCAGAATGGTAAATACTACCAAACAACAACAACAACAACAACAACAACAAAAACAATGCCGTAGGTTTTTATTAAAAGTTTTAATGTTGTCTGAAAAACCAGAGGGAAGGCAGTTGACTGATGACTGATAGCAAATTTTAAAAAACTGTACACACAAAAAAGAGGGCCTACGAGAGTGAATAGTTTTGTCTTAAAGTAAAAATGTCTGGTTACACCAGAACATGAAAGAAGATAGTAAAAGCTAAACTTGAGGGTATGTAGTTAGTAGTAGAAGGCTTGGGGGAAGTGACTTTTATTTGCCTTGGTTTATAGGTTTAAAAGGAAACAATGAAATATGTTAAAAATTTGACCATATTAGGTCAGTTTTGATGGATTTATTCACAAGAAGAAAAAAAAGACTAATAAATCTTTTCCTATAAAATATTTCTGTTCAAATGAGGCATAGTATTTAAGAAAAAAAGATTAAAGCCCTGTGTCATGGCAAACTATTATGTAAACTAAAAGACACTGGTATGAAAAATCTGCTTTCTCTCTGTTCAAAAAAACAAAGTTTTGTTAGATTAAGTAATCTACTGTTAAAAAGAGAATGTAGGGGCACCTGGGTGGCTCAGAGGGTTAAGCCTCTGCCTTTGGCTCGGGTCATGATCTCAGGGTCCTGGGATCAAGCCCCGCATCGGGCTCTCTGCTCGGTGGGGAGCCTGCTTCCCTTCCTCTCTCTGCCTGCCTCTCTGCCTACTTGTGATCTCTGTCTGTCAAATAAATAAGTAAAAATATTTAAAAAGAAAAAAAGAGAATGTAAATGGTTTTTTCTTTGCCTGCCCAGAGAAACCAGTTTCTATGTTTTGTTTTAAACATTGCTGGTTCTCTAATGTTTGCTCATCCAGACTAAGGAAACTTTTTTCTTAAGATGTCTGTGACTTACAGAAATGTAAATATATTCATTTGTGGAACAAATCAAAGCATTCAACTTTTCTCTCTATCTGAACCCTCTAAAACTCAAAAGTTCTTGGCAAGTATTCTTTTTTCCATGACAATCAGTCATTTGCATAAGTTCAATAAGAATCTATTTTCCTTGTAACAGGACACCATTAAAAACACTGGTTATTTTACCAAGGCTTTGACTGGAATGTCATATTTGAAAAAAAAACTCGGGTATGACCAGACAGCTTAAAGGAACTAAGGTTGATTTTATAAAACCTGGAGCCAGAAAGCCCTTTGGAACTGTTGGCCTAATACCTTGCTTACAGAGTTCCCAGCAACCTCACCAGGTAAGTAAAGAATGTCACTTCCTGGCAGGTGCAGGAACCTCAGGATACTTTGGGGACCTAAGGAAGAGAAATTCGCCCAAATCGACAGGTATTACAGGCATGTCTGATGGTAAGTACGTGGCTTGACTTCTGGCCTGGAGAGGCTACTAAAAGTTCAACCTAGAGATTCCTTATAAAAGGAATAAACTCCCCAGCAGTTCTAAATGCCTCAGCAGTTCCAAACATCCCAGCAGTTTCTGGTATTGGTTCTGGGTATCGATTCTGGGAGTAAACGCCTTAACAATAGAAGCCACATACCTTGGGTCTGCGGTTATGCCCTATAAAACCAGCCTGTGAGATCGGGACGGGGTTGCTATCTTCGGAGGCAACCCTGGCCTGTCAGTCTGACTTCTAATGCTTGGCATAGAATAAAGCTTTGCATAACTTTCACTTTGTCTCAGTCTCGTTCCTTTGATAATGGACCCCAACACTGAGCAGAGAGCCCGATGTGGGGCTTGATCCCAGGACCCTGGGATCATGACCCAAGCCAAAGGCAGAGGCTTTAACTCACTGAGCCACCCAGGTGCCCCAGTTCAAAATGTATTACTTTCTTTTTCTGTGAATTTCCGGACCTGCTTTGACTAATTCCCCAGAGAGTGATTTCCACAAAAGAGAGGCTGGCAGGAGAGCTTCAGGCATCTAGTATAAACCACCCTTGACCCTGAAGACCCCTTGAAGTCCCTTGAATTAAACAAGGCCACAAAAATATCATTAATATTTATGATTTCTTTTTAAAAATGTGTTAGAGAGCATGAGTGGGGATGGGGGGACAGAAGGAGAGGGAGAAGCAGACTTCCTGCTGAGCTGGGAGACTGCCCTGATGCAGGCTTGATCCCAGGACCCTTGGATCATGACCTGAGCTGAAGGCAGATGCTTAACCAACTGTGCCACCCAGGTGCCCCAATATTTATGATTTCTAATTTTATGTTTAAATAAGTTTAATGAACATCCTTATGTACATTTTTTCTTAGAATAAATTAATAGGAATGGAAGTTTGGGTTAGAAAATAAATATATTATTGAAGTTTTTGATACTTAGTGCAAAAATGCACAGTAGAAAATGTGTAATAATATATAGTCTGCTGGCATTGTATGAGTGATCCTATTTCCCATTCCTTACTTCATACAACCCTCTAACATTTACTAGTTTTCAAAAGTATTTGTCAGCTTGATAGATTAAAAAGTGGCAATTTATTTTATTAATTTGTGTCTTTTTGATAATAGAAATTTAGACAGTTTTTCACATTTTTATAGCACATAAATATTCCCTACCTCTCTTGTGGTATTTGTTCAATTTGTTTAACTTTTCCATCTTTCTCACATCATTACTCTGTGTCTTCCTGGTCTTTATCTATGTTTAGGTAGAAGAACTTGTCCCAACAGATAAGGATAACAGAGCTGTTCAGACCAGCAAAGACATTTCTAACAGGATACTCATATAGAATAGTTTACCTTTTGATGCAATGGACTTCTTGATGGAAGCATCCATCTTTGGGGATTTCTTCAGTTGTTGGAAGTTTGAAATAGATAAATTTGGCTGTCTCTTCAACCTCTGAAACCCTGAGATCCCTCTGAATTTTTGCACTATGGTTCCTAGAGAAATTAAACACACACACACACCTTTTGTCCCAGTAGTTATTAGAAAACATCTACTCCTTATAGAAAGTAAGAACCAGTAAGGTAACTTTTGAAACTTAAATGAGCTCCCACTCAACTGTCTACCCACAAAGACTGGGAGGGGCATGTTCTTCTGCAGTGAAATCTCAGACAGTGACTCAGCTCGTGCAAACTAGGCGTTTATTACACACTGTTTTGAAGTAATATAGTCAGGAAACACCAATAGCAATATCATCTTGACACAAAATATGACATTAGTTTTTCTTTCTGGTTTCAATGTAAATAGTGCATTTGTAGTCCACTTAACACTAAAAGGTAATTTTCTCCTAATGAACAGAAGAGTTGTTAAAAAAAAAAAAAGAAGTCATGATATACAAAGAGAGGTGACTATTTTTAATGGAATTATGCATGCTTGATTCTTATTACCATAATTAGCTTTTCCCCTGTTATGTGTTTTGTGGGTTTGTATTCTAGGAGAGTGCTAAATCAATAGCAGCCTCATCAGTGTCTGGGAAAAAGTTCAAGCCAAATGAACTTATCCATATGGATGTAAAATAAACTGCCATAAATTAACATGAGGGTTTTTTTTTTTTTTTTTTTTTTTTTGTGCTCTTGTAGAGCCTGGAATCACCAAGAATACATCTTTTTAGACATACAGTTATATCACATTTTGGGTAGGAGAAAGGTACCAAACAAAGTAAAAATATGAAAGAATATGCTGTTGTGTCACCTTTTCTTATTTCTTCCCCTAGTATTCCTATTTCCTAAAAAGTAATTAGGAATCCTTCTTATAGTAAGATGAATTATTTTACAAGTTGAGGCAATATAAAAAGGAAAAAGAAAAGGATACAATATATAGAAACAAAAAGTGAGGGCCAGGATTTGCCTATAGCTCTCATTATGTACAGAACTATTGTGAATTATTTTGCAATTATATTTTTAAAAAATTCTCTTAAGGGATTTTGTCCCATTGGTTAGTTCTTATAACATCATCACCTCATATCATTAATATCATCAAACATCACAGAAGGTTCTATTCTGCATATAATGTATTAGTATTACTTCAATTTGGAGCTCATGATTTAATGCTGATGCCAATGTTGGTGATAAATGTCTGGCACTTATAGTGTACCAGGGTCGTGGGCTATGCCCTTTGGAGGTGTTATATTACCTCATTTAATGCTCATAACAATCTAACGAGGCAGATGCTATTATTAAAATCCATCTTAAGGGGCACCTGGATGGCTCAGTCAGTTAAGCATCTGCCTTTGGCTCAGGCCATGATCCTGGGGTCCTGGGACCAAGCTCCGCATTGGGCTCCCTGCTAGGCTGGGAGCCTGCTTCTCCCTCACTTCCCTGCTGATACTCTCTCTCTCACTATCTCTGTTGCCATCTCTCTCTCTCTCAAATAAATAAAATGTTTGGAAAAATAAAAATTAAAATCCATTTTAAGATGAGGAAACTGAACCTCAGAAAACTTAAATAATGTGCCCAAAGTTGTCTACCTAATAAAAAATAGAACTGAGCAGTTCTGACTCCAGAGCCTATACTCTTCATCAATATGATTTGTTAGCTACCCACCAACCATCTCAGAGAGAAAAATTTGAAAACTGACAGACTTAAAGGAAATGTGCACAGCATAAACTGTGTAGGCTTTTAGAAAGCCAAGGACTAGAATGTAGTGGGGAGCTCTGAGTGGTGAGATGAGGATGATGATGTATATCATACAGAGTGAGAATCACCACTGGCAGTATTGGGAAGCAGGCTCAGTTTCAGTTTAGAATCATCCAGTTTTCCTTCCCATCTTTTCCCACCTGGTACACTGCTTTGCTTTCATTCTCTATTTTCTTCCTCAGTGAAATATCTACTAGAGTTCAAAGGTCTTTGCTGAGTTTTAGTGATAAGATTTAAGGTTTGTCTTATGGTAATAACCTTGTCTGTGTATTATTCTTATGGTATATACACAAACTGTAAAGGTTTAGGTATTGTAAAACTCAGCGAGAATTTTTCAGTCACTTCCTTATGGAAGACTCATGAAAACTAGTTGAAAATTAATAAATTGAGAGAAGTAAGAAACTTGATCAAGGCAGTTTTTAAGAACTCCTTAGAGCTCAAAGGCATCAACTTTCCATTCTCTAAAAATGGGCTGTGAACTAGAGGACCCTGAGAACTGGAGGGTAAGATTGTAGGGGATGACTTGGGTTAAACCAGGAGAAAGGGTGTTTGTTAGCAGTTGTTCTTCCAGCAGAGGCCCTGGAATGTGGACAAGGGAGACCGCTCAGGTCTAATTCTGGGTCTGTTAATGACCAGAGAATTATCCTCAGCAAAGTAATTAAGCTCAGTTTTCTCATTTGTATCATAGAGTTTGATAGAGCCTTCCTCATTGTAATTGCCTGAGGATTTGATGTTTGAACATCTGCAGAACTCTTAGGATTAAACCACACCTAGCAAATAGATTTTGACTAAAATGGTAGTTTCCACCTTCCTCCACTTTTCATTCATTCCTGGTTGTGAAAATAAGATGTTCTCCACAATTTGGAGACTGATAACTGCTTGGTGCCTCAAAGAATTAACCAGTTTGTAGGAGATCATCATTGAAATTACAGCTACCATCGACTGAACATATTGTATCCTTCCTGAGCGATTCTGTGCTAGCTGTTTTTGTGTTATTTCACAAGTTTCAGTTTATGGAGGAGGAAGCTGTAGCTCTTGCCCAAACTCTTGTCACGTACTTGGGATTCCCTGGGCCAATATTTATATTCAAATATTATTAAACTCAAAAACCACTCAAATATGTGCTTACATTAAAGGTCATTTTACTGAAATGATTACTGGGAAATTTAGATTGCAAGTCTACATTTTATTCCCTACTTTATTCTTAATTTTCTCCTTAACTTTTAATTTTTTGGAAATTTTGTTTTGTAATATTTGATTCATATAAGGAATGATCATATGCACGATACATTAAGGTTATAAAGCAAAATAACATAAACACTTTGAATCCATTTCCAATTTAAGAACTAAGAAATTTCTAGCTTCTTGTACTTCCCTGTGTGTTTCTTCTGGATCTTTTCTCCTATTTGCTTTTCCCTTATTTTAGTCAGACCAGGAAGGACAAATACTATATGATTTCACTCCTATGTGGAATCTATAAAACAAAAACAAATGAATAAACAAACAAGCACAAAGCAGAATCAGATATATGCATAGAGGACAAACTGATGGTTGCTAGAGGGAAGAGGGTTGGGGAGGTGGACAAAATAGGTGTAAAGGAAGGAGGGTAGGCTCCCTGTTATGGGATAAATAAACCAATAGAATAAAAGGTACAGCATAAGGAATATAGTCAATGATATTATTATAACATTGTGTGGTGACAGATGGTAGCTATACTTGTGGTAAGCATAGCATAACATTCAGAGAAGTTCAATCACTATGTTGTACACCTGAAACTAATGTAACATCGTGTGTCAACTATACCCAAATAAGTTTTAAAAAAAATTAGTATCATCCCATATATAAGTATCTCTAAGCAATTCTTTTTTTTAAATTAACATATAATGTATTATTGCTCCAGGGTTACAGGTCTGTGAATCATCAGGCTTACACATTTCACAGCACTCACCATAGCATATACCCTCCCCAATGTCCATAACTCAGCCACTCTATCCCTCCCTCCCCCACCCCGCAGCAACCCTCAGTTTGTCTTGTGAGATTAAGAGTCTCTTATGGTTTGTCTCCCTTCCAATCCCATCTTGCTTCATTTATTCTCTCCCTAACCCCCCATAATCCCCCACCCTGCTTCTCAAATTCCTCCTATCAGAGAGATAATATGATAGTTGTCTTTCTCTGATTGGCTTATTTTGCTTAGCATTATACCCTCTAGTTCTATCCACATTGTTGCAAATGGCAAGATTTCATTTCTTTTGATGGCTGCATAGTATTCCATTATATATAGATACCACCTCTTCTTTATCCATTCATCTGTTGATGGACATCTAGGTTCTTTCCATAGTTTGGCTATTGTGGACATTGCTGCTATAAGCATTTCGGGTGCACGTGCCCCTTCGGATCACTACATTTTTATCTTTAGGGTAAATACCCAGTAGTGTAGTTGCTGGGTCATAGGGTAGCTCTATTTTCAACTTTCTGAGGAACCTCCATACTGTATTCCAGAGTGGCTGGACCAGCTTGCATTCCCACCAACAGTGAAGGAGGGTTCCCCTTTCTCCGCATCCTCGCCAGCATCTGTCATTTCCTGACTTGTTAATTTTAGCCATTCTGACTGGTGTGAGGTGGTATCTCACTGTGGTTTTGATTTGTATTTCCCTGATGATGCCAAGTGATATTGAGCACTTTTTCATGTGTCTGTTGGCCATTTCAATGTCTTCTTTGGAGTAATGTCTGTTCATGTCTTCTGCCCATTTCTTTTTTTTTTTTTAAGGTTTTATTTACTTGACAGAGAGAGACACAGTGAGACAGGGAACACAAGCAGGGGAAGTGGGAGAGGGAGAAGAAGGCTTCCCGCTGAGCAGGGAGCCTGTTCTGGGGCTCCATCCCAGGATCCTGGGAACATGATCTGAACAAAAGGCAGACACAAAGGCAGACTGTTAAAAATCAGTTGAGAATATTTGTGTGAGTCTATCTCTAGACTATTTTCTTCCATTGATCTATGATTCTGTCCCTCTACAGACTTTGCTGTCTCTATTACTATAGCCATATAATAATAATCCCTAATATCAGAGTGATTTCTTCCACTATGTTCTTTGTTGTCAAGTTGTTTTAGCTATTCTAAGAGCTGTGCCTTTCTATATGAATTCCTGAAGGAACTTGCTATACCTACAAAAATTTTTCAATAGGATTTTGATAGACATTACATTAAATCCAAAGATCAATTGGTCAAGAACTGATATCTTTACCATGTTGAGTCTTCAACTTATAAAGACAGTATGTCTCCCCATTTATTTAGGAGATTGATTCATTTCATCAGTATTTTGTGATTTTTAAGTATATAGATCCTATACATGCTGTATTTTGAATTTACGTATTTCATTTCCTTTCAAACAGTTGTCAATAGGATTGTAATTTTAATCTTGGTTTCTGCATACTTATTATTAGTATGTGGAAATGTGATTGATTTTCTTATGTTATTTGTTATCTTTTGAACTTATTGAACTCATTTGTTAGTTCTAGGATTATTTTTATAGATTTCTTTGGATTTTCTGTGTAGATAACCATGTTACATGCAAGGGGAAACAGTTTTATTTCTTTCTTTGCAATTTATATGCTTTTTTTTTTTTTTTTGCCTTATTGCAGTGGTTGGAATTTCCAGTAGTATATTGAATAAGAGTGGTGAGAGTAGGTGTCAGACATCCTCACATTGCTGATATTACAGGGAAAGCATTCAGCCTTTCATCATTAAGTATGATAGTAGTAGGTTTTTTGTGGATTTTTTTTTTATCAAGTTGAGGTTAACAATTTATTGAGAGTTTCTATTATGAGAGGTATTGGGTTCTGTCAAATGCTTTTTCTATGCCAAATGACATGACCATTTAATTTGATTAGTTTTTTTGTTTGATTTTTTTTCTTTCTTTCTTTCTTTCTCTTGTCTTAAGAAGCAAAGGAAAAGAAACAGACTCTGCACTAAGTTCTGGGCTTTTCAGCTGACAATAGTCGTTGTTTATTACAGTTTTTGAACACATTAGAAAGTAAATCTCTACTGTAGATAGCCCTGTAAATCCAAAGCTATAGGAGGTTTAGAAAAATATGGGTTTTAGCAGCAGGTGTAAAATGATGACAGCCCTAAAAATCTAATGTTGAATTTTTCTAAGTCCTTAAAGGTAACACCGGGCATGAGTCAGTCATATGTTTCAATCTTTAAAGAGATGGGGAAGATA
>RCUC01112233.1:0-13569 GCA_003697995.1 Taxidea taxus jeffersonii | reverse complement strand
AAAAAAAAAAAAAACTCAGCATGGTTCCTGAAATCCATTTTTGTTTTCATTAGAAAACTAACATCATGTGGCAGAGCAGGGACAAGAACAGGTCGTCTGTGGATCCCATTTACTAGATCCTCTTCAGCCCCAGGGCTTAGCGGCGAGACGGACTCTCCAGCCCCCTTCCTTTGCGTGGTTTCGAAGTATCGCGAGAAGTCATCAGGAGACGCGTAGGAGAGAAGGGTTCTATGGTGGCTGCTTGTGTCTTATGTGTGTATATTGTATGTTGAGATGATACAAATAAAACCCCTAGATATTCAGTGAACACCTACTACGTGCAAAGCACTGTGCTAGGTGCTAATCAGTATAAGTTTTCTTCTCAGTCCTGCCAGTGACTAGCTGTGTGATTTCGGGCAAGTCCCTTAATTCTTGTGTGCCTCATTTCCCCCACCTGTAAGGTGGGGATAACACTACTCTCCACCTACCTACCTCACAGGGGTATTGTGAGGATTCATGTGGTCACGTTCGGCGCTTTAAACCTCTTGGAAGAGCTGCGATGTAAACACATTTTATTCTCGATTGTGCTTCCGACGTGTGGAGATTCGAGGGCAGAGGAATCCCATGTCCGGCCGGCAGCAGCCACAGTCACTCGCCAGAGCCGATCAGATGAAACACACGTAAAGGC
The DNA here is from genome assembly GCA_003697995.1 of Taxidea taxus jeffersonii. Classification (NCBI taxonomy): domain Eukaryota; kingdom Metazoa; phylum Chordata; class Mammalia; order Carnivora; family Mustelidae; genus Taxidea; species Taxidea taxus. The sequence continues at coordinate 12,902 of RCUC01112233.1, read as the reverse complement.
ACAGCTAGGACTCAGTCCTCGTTCTTCCCTGTGATCTTGCTTGACTCGAACTCTTTTGCGGAGAGAACCTTGAACATACTCTTACAGCTCATCAACAGCTACAAACAGTCTTCAGTTCTGTGTGTCTGCAGAAGTCTTTCTTTCGTTGCCTGAACGCACACTGGAGTGTTGTCCTCTGTCGACTCCCGAGCGTTAAGTTGCCTGTGTTTGGTTTATCTGAAGGGAGTTAAAGCTCAGGAATAGGATCGGTTTCACAGAGTTGGAGGAAAAGGATTTGACTGATTTTTCTAAGCAGACGCTTGCCAGCTTGTAATGTGTTTTTGAAAACAGACCTTGCGAGGTGTACTGAAAAGATGAAGTGTGAAGGGGATCATGGCGCTGGTATCAAAGCACTTTGTGCAGTGTACACTCTATGCAGTTTTCCTAATGCAACTTCTCCGGTGTTCTCAGCCATTGCCCTGCGAGAGGAAGGCAATGCCGAGGACAAACGCTAATGTTTCTTAAGGATTTCCCAATGCCTCCCTGTGCTCCCTCTCCTTCCCTGTAGAGCACATGGACCCTTGGGGTTACTGTATTTACTAAGGCACTCCGTCTCTGAAGACATCATTTTTGGTGACTTACAACATTTTCCAGTGAAATATGGGGTGAAGATGCTGGGGTGATGGCTGTGGATTTGGGCTAGGAGAGTCAGTGTTCAGATTTACATCTGCAACCAGAACTGCTTTGCTTCTGATCACAGCGGGCTCACTGGGTGATGGTTATTCATTGAGGGGCTCAAGAGATGCTGCTTTAAAGACAGCAACATGTGCTGGGAAGTTCATGTTCTTTGCTTGACAAAGACTCTTTGAATATGGCTTTTGCAAAAAAAATAAATAAATAATCCTAAAATGCTGTGGATTCAACTGAGAGGTAAAGGGGGAGAGTTGCTGAGGCTGTTTACCATTGAGGTAACCGTGCAGGAGGAGATGCCCTGAGTCAGATGTTCTTACTGCACAGGAAACCCAGTTGTTAGTATCTTATTAGAACCATTCATCTTGGAGAGGACTGTTTGGTGCCTAATGAAAATGTGGTGCAGAAGATATGAATGGAGGAGTGTGTTTCATCTCCAGCGTCACTTGGGAGGACTGTCTGCTTCTGTCTCTAACAAATGTGTTCCAAGATCAGCTGGTGGTAGTTCCGTGTGGCTAGGGAAACTTTGGGCTTGAAGATGTGAATGCGACAAACAGATGGACCGTAGGCCCATCCGCAGTTGCCCTGTCACCACTCTTAGCTGGAGAGAGTTGTGTTTGAAATTTTGCCTACGATTTATTCATACTATATAGCACCAGGCGTGTTGTATCTTTACTTCAAGAATGATTAGGTTATGATTGTGAAAAAAAAAAAAAATTTCTCACATATATAATTTATTTCTCAATATCACTAGCACTATGTTAATATCCAAATAACCTCTGAAGTCTTTAAAAATTCCAGATGATACCTTAAAGGAGAAATTATGAAGAAGTCCTAATAACGATAAACCGAAAAAAGGTCAAAAAATAAATTTAGACAAAGGAAAATTATGTTTCAGATTACATACATTCATTCGTTTTTACTTTTCAAAATGGTGCCATTTCAAAAGACACGACACTACTGCAGTAGAGGAGACAATCCAAAATCTAAAAGTCTTGGCACTTAGCCTGCAAACAGAAGTGATAGGTCCTGGCAGAGGGGCCTGGCAGTCAGCATGGGATATCAGTAAATCACACAGTGCATCGGCAGCTAGAAGGGCTATGGATAGGGGACTAGACGCACAAGGAGGTGGGCAGGCAAGTGGCAGCAATAAGTAGGAGGGTGGAAGGAGGCTCTGGGGAAAGTGACAACACAGGTGGTGTGGGCATCCACCCCCTGCAAGCAGAGGGACAGCTAGAGCCAAAGCCAGGAGTGAGGGCTGGCATCTGCTTGGACCTGGGAGAGAGGGATAAAACAAAGTTTATCATCATTTTCTTTAAGCATTAAAATATTTCATTTACATTTTGGTAAAGAAGCAAAGATACCAAAGGTCCACTCAAACCTAACTTGCCCAAGGGGCACCTGGGTGGCTCAGTGGGTTAAAGCCTCTGCCTTCAGCTTGGGTCATGATCCAGTGTCCTGGGATCGAGCCCCGCATCAGGCTCTCTGTTCTGTGGGAACAGGGAGCCTGCTTCCTCCTCTCTCTCTCTGCCTGCCTCTCTGCCTACTTATGATCTCTGTCAAATAAATAAAATCTTTTAAAAAATTAATAAAACCTAACTTGCCCAAAACAGGACTCTTAATCTTCCGCTAGTCCTGTATCCCTGCTTCTACCCTCAAACTCTTATAATTGGACCTATTCAGGTCCCAAAAGCAAGACATACTGTACTTCAAAATTATTTCTACACAACAGTTCAGAACACTTCTGAAGAGCTACAGCATGTTTTAACAAGCCAATAAAAATGCAAAGCATTCTCAAATAACCGCAACATTGCAAATAAAATAAATATCCCAGAAAATGTGACCCCTTTAGAAAATCCTAGCTGCAGGGTCTTGCCTAGGGTGGGGGCTGGAAATAGAGCTGCTTAAGGAAGGAGTGAAAGAGCGAAAACTCTCTCTAAAGTACTGCTGAAAAGATAAGCCTGCAGCTGGAAAGAAAGTACACAGTAAAAGAAACCCCCAAATAGGTTAGGACTAAATATAAAGCTTCACTTCCTTTTTGGTTCACATGCTCTGAGAAAGAAACAAAGTTACCACTACCATTTTCCTGCTCTGGTAGATCGGAAGTGGTTGCTTTGTTATTTCTGATTAACAGGTAAGGACAAATGGTTTTCAAGTGTTTATTTACATCTCCAACTTTCTTGGTCCATCTATCTCCTAAAAAATCCTGATGTAGTTATTCTTACAAATTAAAAAAGTGGTATACCTAGTGAACTTTTGTCATATTTGATCCCCCAGACTATTTACCTTCTGCAATTTTATTTTTCAGTTAGCAAATATTTTAATACTTTGCATATTTAGTTCTGCAAACCTTTCCTCTGAGATCTTCTGCTCTTCAAAAGACAGTTCACGGGACGCCTGGGTGGCTCAGTTGGTTAAGCAGCTGCCTTCGACTCAGGTCATGATCCCAGCGTCCTGGGATCAAGTCCCACATCAGGCTCCTTGCTTGGCAGGGAGCCTGCTTCTCCCTCTGCCTCTGCCTGCCACTCTGCCTGCCTGTGCTCACTCTCTCTCTAACAAATAAATAAATAAAATCTTTAAAAAAAAAAAAAAAAGAGAGAGAGACAGTTCTCATTCCTTCTCAGGCACGCTCATAAAATGTTCCAAGAAAGTTTTCAGGAATTCTCTCTGATAAACATTCTAGTTTGCTTTTTCCCCCAGTGTCTACAGTTTTAAATATTCGTCCTTAACCCATCTGGAATTAATTTTCATGAATTACGTTTTCCATTTATCTCATCGCCAGTAACCGCCTCTCCCCAGAGACACAGAGGTATGGTTCTTCACTCTCCGACAGGCCCGCTGGTGCTTGGTTCAGCTTTGAGCCAGCAGCACCTCACTGCTTCCCTACAAACTACATAGTCTGACCTGCACCTCAGTTTGCTCTCAAGTCATATGTTCTAAGGATGTTGGGGCAATTAGAAATAATAAAAGTAAAATATCTCGCACAATGTCTGACACACAGTGGATACCCTATAAATAGGAAATATTTTAATTATCTAATGTCTGATGGAATATAAAAGTAGCATGCTAAAAATTTCACTTCAGGGGTGCCTGGGTGGCTCAGATGTTGGGCATCTGCCTTTGGCTCAGGTCATGATCCCAGAGTCCTGGGATCCAGCCCCACTTCGGGCTCCTTGCTTGGCCTAAAGCTGCTTCTTCCTCTCCCACTCCTCCTGCTTGTGTTTCCCTCTCTAGCAGTGTCTCTGTCACATAAATAAATAAAATCTTAAATAAATAAATAAATGAAAATTTCACTTCAAAAACTTCAAAAACATTAGGTTTAACCAACTAAAAGTTAAAATACACTATTTTAATTAAAAATAACATCCTAGGGACGCCTGGGTGGCTCAGTGGGTTAAACCGCTGCTTTCGGCTTGGGTCATGATCCCAGCGTCCTGGGATCGAGTCCCGCATCGGGCTCTCTGCTTGGCAGGGAGCCTGCTTTTCCCCTCCCCTCTCTGCCTGCCTCTCTGCCTACTTGTGTGATCTGTCTATCAAATAAATAAATAAAATATATTTTTAAAAAGTAATAATAACATCCTATTATAAACTTATCTTATTTTTCCTTTTTATATTTTAACAACAACAAAAATTATTGCATTCTACCTATATCAACACATGTAGTTTAGTTAACTGAGATTTCTCACTTTAACCTCAATCTCTAAACCAATCCTCTAGTGTGGTTTACTGAAACTGACTTGGGTGTGCACTGCTCAGTGGGTTGAGCATCTGATTTTTTTTAAGATTTTATTTATTTATTAGTTAGAGAGAGAGAGAGAGTGAGCGCAAGCACAGGCAGACAGAGGCAGAGGGAGAAGCAGGCTCCCTGCCGAGCAAGGAGCCCAATGTGGGACTCGATCCCAGGACGCTGGGATCATGACCTGAGCCGAAGGCAGCTGCTTAACCAACTGAGCCACCCAGGCGTCCCGAGCATCTGATTCTTGATTTCCACTCAGGTCATGATCTCAAGGTCGTGGGATCCACTCATCAGCAGGGAGTCTTCTTTTCCCTCTCCCTCTGTTCCTCCCCCTGTTCACTCTGGCTCTAATAAACAAATAAAATCTTAAAAAAAAATAAAAAGGGGGCACCTGGGTGGCTCAGTGGGTTAAAGCCTCTGCCTTCAGCTCAGGTCATGATCCCAGGGTCCTGGGATCGAGCCCCATGTCGGGCTCTCTGCTCAGCGGGGAGCCTGCTTCCTCCTCCCTCTTTGCCTACTTGTGATCTCTATCTGTCAAGTGAATAAATGAAATCTTAAAATAAATAAATAAATAAAATTAAAAATAAAAATAAAAAGGTAAGGGAACCTGGGTGGCTCAGTCAGTTAAGTGTCTGCCTTCGGCTCAGGTCATGATCTCCAGGTCCTGGGATGGAGCCTCATGTCCAGCTCCCAGCTCAGCAGGGAGTCTGCTTCTCACTCTCCCTCTGCCTATCTCCCTGCTTGTGCTCTGTCTCCCTCTCTCAAATGAAAAATTAAATCTTTAAAAAATTAAATAAAATTTTTAATAAATAAAAAGGCAAGCATGAAGGGGAAAAAGACAAATAGAAAACAAAATATGGGGCAATTGGGTGACACAGTCAGTTAAGTATCTGCCTCCGGCTTAGGTCATGATCTCAGGGTCCTGGGATCAAGCCCTGTATCCAGCTCCCTGCTCTGCGCAGAGTCTGCTTGTCTTCCTCTCCCTTTGTCCCTCCCCATCACTCACTCTCTCTCTCTCAAATAAATAAAATCTTAAAAAAAAAAAAGGTAAAGAAAATGCAAAATGATAGAAAAAGTACAAATTTATCAGAATCACGATAAATATAATGCCAGTTAAAAGACAGAAATTACAACCAGTATGGTACGCTGAGTAATGGTCATTAGAGATATTAGTTCTAACCCCAGGAGCCTGTAAATGTTACTTTATGTGGCAAAGACTTCGCTAATGTAATTAAAGATTTGGGGTGATGAAATTATCCTGGGCTACCTGGATTACCTAAATGCAACTGCCAATAAGAAGAAGAGGGAAATCTGACTACACATTCATCAGAGAGCAGTATGACCAGGGACACAGGGACTGCAGAGAGGTGGCCACAGCCAAACAATGCTGGCAGCTATAAGAAGGCAGAAGAGCCAAGGGGCAAATTCTCCTCTAAGAACCTCCAGAGCCATCACCATGATGTCAGCTCAGTCATACAGATTTTGGACCTCTGGCCTCCAGAACTGTAAGAGAACACTTTATTGTTTTATGGCACCAAGTTTGAGGCAACTGATTACAGCACCCCCCCAAAAAATTAATATATCAATAAAACATGAGAACAGAATACAAAAGTGTGTAAATAAATGGATAAAAATAGGTATACCAGGCAAATACCAACCAAAAGAAAGGTGGAGTTTCTCTGTTAATATAAAACAAAAAGACCATGGAAAATAAAAGCATTTATTTGGGATGGAAAAGCCACTACTTAATGATAAAAAGCTTACTACAACAGGAATATTAAAAATATATATATGCTTGGGGCACCTGGGTGGCTCAGTGGGTTAAGCCTCTGCCTTCAGCTCGGGTCATGATCTCAGGGTCCTGGGATCGAGCCCCGAATTGGGCTCTCTGCTCAGCAGGGGGCCTGCTTCCCCCCCCCCCGTCTGCCTCTCTGCTTGCTTGTGATCTCTCTGTCAAATAAATAAATAAAATCTTTAAATATACATATATATATATGCTTTATAAAATAGTCTCAAGAGAAATGAAGCAAAAATTGCTGGACCTCAGACAGAAACTAATAAATTGGTTATCATAAAGAGAAACTAAAGCACTGCTCAATTACTAGAAGGCAAAGCAGTCAAAGATTCGTAAACAGTCAACAGAAAATAAGATCAACAAGTTACATCTTCATAAGTACACAGAACCTTGCAACTCCCTGTTTTCTAAAAACAAAGAATATATACTCTTCTCTAGAATAAAAAAAAAATGTATAAATAATAACCTCATATCTGGGTGGAAATTTTTTTTAATTTTTTTTAAGATTTTTATTTATTTATTTGACAGAGAGCAAGCACAAGCAGAGTGAGTAGCATGCAGAAGGAGAGGGAAAAGCAGGATCCCCACTGAGCAGGGAGCCCAATGTGAGACTCGATTCCAGGACCCTGGGATCATGATCTGAGCCAAAGGCAGATGCTTAATCGACTGAGCCACTCGGGTGTCCCAAAATTTTTTAAAAATTTTTTAAAGATTTTATTCATTTGAGAGAGCATGAGAGCATAAGAGCAAGAGAGATTGAGAGAATGAGTTGGGAGAGGGCAGAGGGAGAAGCAGACTCCCCGCGGAGCAGGGAGCCTGACGTGGGAATCGAACTCAGGACCGTGGGATCATGACTCAAGCCAAAGGCAGACACTTAACTGACTGAGCCACCCAGGTACCCCTGGGTGAAAATTTTTAAAATCTCAACAAATTCCAGAGAATCAGTAGCATTCTCTGACCAGACCATTTCTCTGGTCTCAGTGCAATTAAAATATATCAATAACAAAATTTAAAATTTTATATACACATTATATATACATACATTTATACACAAATACATATATATATTTAAAAATTTAAAGGCACATATTCTTTTTTTAGAGAGAGAGAGAGGGAAGGAATCCCAAGCAGGCTCCACACTCAGCACAGAGCCAAATATGGGGCTTCACCCCACGACCCCAAGATCAGACATGAGCTGAAGCCAAGAGTCAGATACCCAACCCACTGAGTCATCCAGGTGCCCAGAAAAGCATACCTTACAGACTGAAGAAGAAATCATAAGGAAATTTTAAACACACTTATGTAATGAAAAGATAATATGTTGAAAACCACTGACTCCACTAAAGAGTTACTTTAAAAAAAAAAACAGAGACTCAAACACTTTAAGAAAAGTGACCAATGGGTGCCTGGGTGGCTCAGTGGGTTAAGCCTCTGCCTTCAGCTCAGGTCATGATCTCAGGGTCCTGGGATCGTGTCCCGCGTGGGGCTCTCCGCTCAGCGGGGAGCCTGCTTCCCCCTCTCTCTCTGCCTGCCTCTCTGCCTACTCTTGTCTCTCTCTGTGTGTCAAATAAATTAAAAAAAAAAAAAACACCTTTAAAGAAAAAGAAAAGTGACCAACTTCTAGGAAGTTAGAAAAAGAATAAATTTCACACTATTTAGCAATCCATAATCCTCACTATGCTTTATACATGTTTATTTTCTAATCCTTAAATCAACTCTTGAGAGTCAGATTATAGATACAGCTAAGAATGTGCTGATTACCTGAATTTAGAAGCACAAGCCATATGTCCTTTCAGGGGAAAAAAATGTACGTGCATCAATCTCAAATTGTAATTCATGTATTTACTCTAGCAAACAACATGAAGCCTTGATTTTTACTAAGAATAAAGATGATGTCATAGCTTTTTTATAGCACACTGAAATCTGGGGTCAATGGCCTCAAAAGCCAAAACAACGTACTAATAACTTGTTTCATGAAAAAGATTCTGGCAGTCTCCCTAGCTGTAGTCATGAAAATGTGCAGTTTTCATGAAAATTCTACTTCATCCTAGTACATTATAAGGCAACAAAAACAGAAATTATCCACCAGAAAAAATTAAAATATACTTTGTTTGAGTAATCTCTACACCCAACATGGGGCTTGAACTCATGACCCTGAGATCAAGAGTTGCATGCTCTTCCAACTGAGCCAGCCAGGCACTCCTAAAATATACTTTAAAACAGAAATGCTAGGTTGATTTTTTCTAAGATATGAATAATAAAAGTAACTGTGGTTAAGGCACCTGGGTAGCACAATGGGTTAAGGGGTTTCAGCTCAGGTCGATCTCACAAGGAGCCCCAGGTCTGTGCTGGGTGAGGAATCTACTTGGGATTCTCCCTCTCCCTCTGCCCCTCCTTCTCATGTTCCCTCTCTCTCTCTCTAAAATAAATGAATCTGGGGCACCTGGGTGGCTCAGTGGGTTAAAGCCTCTGCTTTCGGCTCAGGTCATGATCCCAGGGTCCTGGGATCAAGCCCCACATTGGGCTCTCTGCTCAGCAGGGAGCCTGCTTCCCCCTCTCTCTGCCTGTCTCTCTGCCTACTTGTGATCTCTATCTCTCAAATAAATAAATAAAATCTTAAAATAAAATAAAATAAATGAATCTTTAAAAAAATTTAAAAAGTAACCGTGGGTGAGTGACATGAAACATCTCAATGACATGAACAGCCCTAACAGGCATCTACCTCGAGTCCCTCCCAAAGACCCTAACAGGAGAGCCTAGACCGCCAGCCTCATAGGCTCACCCTGTGCTGTCTGACCTGAAGAGCCCTGAGCCCTTGAAGTGGGACTTCTGTTCGTTATCTTTGATTCCTGAATGCTCAGTACAAATCCTGCTACACTGAAGCCTTTTTTAAAAGTTCAGTGAGGGGGACGCCTGGGTGGCTCAGTTGGTTGGGTGGGTGCCTTCGGCTCGGGTCATGATCCCAGTATCCTGGGATCGAGTCCCGCATGGGGCTCCTTGCTCGGCAGGGAGCCTACTCCTCCCTCTGCCTGCTTCTCTGTCTGCCTGTGCTCCCTCTCTCTCTCTCTCTCTCTAACTAATAAATAAATAAAATCTTAAAAAAAAAATCTGTATTAAAAAAAGTTCAATGAGGGGTGCCTGGGTGGCTCAGTGGGTTAATGCCTCTGCCTTCAGCTCGGGTCATGATCCTGGCCAGGGTCCCAGGATCAAGCTCTGAGTCGGGCTCCCTGCTGGGCAGGGAGCCTGTTTCCCCCCTCTCTCTGCCTGCCTCTCTGCCTATTTGTGATCTCTGTCTGTCAAATAAATAAATAAATAAATAAAATCTTTAAAAAATAAATTTTAAAAAGTTCAACGAGTAAGTCTCCTAAATCCTAGTATCACTTAGAAACCAGAGACAAAGAAAATTCATAGTTCCATCGCTTGAGTAAAAGCTGGAAAAGAAATGTTTCCTTCCCCTGAAGAAAACCCCCGCTTTCCAAAACAATCCATCTGTCAGACACCTGAGGCAGTAAACAGAGCACGCTAAATATTCCAGACATCCTAGGTGAGCGACATTCCTGGGGTTTACGCTGTCAAAGTACACTGTGCTTCAGTCCCTGGAGACAATGTTCAGAACAAACTGAGACAGCATTACTTGGATGGTGGGGGCCTCCAGTTCCCTAAAGATGGAGGGATGCATGTCACATCCCTTCCTCCTGAAGCAGACAGTCCTGAAGGGAGCTCATTCCATGAGACTCGAGCCCCATTTCTAACCCTCCCTTGCCTGCCTGAAGCTCTATGCAACAGCTTGATTAATGGTATCATCTGGGAGCAAGGTTGGCCATTAACTACAATATTCTTAAATCTTGGAAAGCATGGTTAATCACAAAGTTCTTGCTAAGCTGCAAACATGTGCAGCTGTACATGACATAAATCTCTCTGCACAGAGCTTTGACTTATTAAAAAAAAAAATAGTGGGAGGAACTAGTACATAGGGCTTTCTGTTGCCCTTGTGAGCCTTTCCCCGTTACTGTCCCCTTCTCACCAGTCCATACACTGGGAAAAGAGAAAGAAAGGGAAACCACGCACAGACAGCACACCTGTGTGCCCCAAGTGGTCAAATGTTGTCTCACTGGCTCCACGAGGCTCTGGGTTAGACAAGATTGTTACTGTTACTATGCCTACTTCTATGGATGAGAATAGGAGTTCAGAGAATTTCACTAACTTGATCCAGGGCCACAGACTCTGTGGCAAAATTGGACTTGCATCCTGACACCATATTCCTAACACCCAGCACTAATACAAGAGCTGACAACGGACTCCCTTCAGGGAGACTAAAACCCCCAATGCAGCACTGGTATATCTGCAGTCGTACTGAGATATGTTCATGTACCATAAAAATTTACCCAATTAAAGTGTACAGTTCAGTGGTTTTTCATTTATTCATGGAGATGTACAACCAGTGTCAAGATCTAATTCTGTAACATTTTCAACACACAAGAAGAAACCCCAGGCACACTAGCAGGCACTCCCCATTCCCATTCCTCCCTCCTCCTCCTTTCCCTGGCTTCCTTCTTAGCATAAGATTTCTGAGCATGTGCAGCATGGATCAGCACCTCATTCTTACTGTTGCCGAATAAGGCTCCACTGCATGGACATACCATGTCTCTCATTCATCAGTTCATGGACATGAGGGTTCTTTCCACTTTCAGGCTATTAAGAAGAATGCTGCCATGAACATTCACATACCATTCACATACCTATTTCGGGATAGATGTTGTTATCTGGCATTTGCATTTTCTTTTCTTTTTTTTAACATTTATTTGGGGCACCTGGATGGCTTAGTCAGTTCATCATCTGCCTTTGGCTCAGATCATGATCCCAGAGTCCTGGGATGGAGTCCTGGGATCAAGCTGCGTGTCGGACTCCGCTCAACATATATCTGCTTCTCCCTCTCCCTCTCCCTTTGCTGCTCTCCCTCCCTTGGTCCCTCTTCCTGCTCGTGGGGTCTCTCTTTCTCTCAAAAAATAAATAAATGCATTTGTATTTTCAAAGTGCTTTCATAACATTCTCTGCTTTGTATCTTAAAACTGCTTCACCTTGTGATGGAGAAACCCCAGCCTTGGGACAGTAAAGTGCCTTTATCACTTTACCACCTACCGCTCTATGGCCCTCAGTGAACCAGCACTAAACTGGCCCCTTCAGCTGAAGACCCGCTCCCTCCTTCCTACCACACCACTGCAGTGCCACTTCATCTGCTCTGCCAAGGAATTTCAAGCAAAAGCAAGCAAATGAGAAAACCCTATTTTTTAGGTAAAGACCTCCTTAAGTCATTCTAAGTCAATTCATAAGGCAAACCAACATCAAGCCTTTCAAAGTAAGAGAAGTGAAGAGCAAAGTGCTCAGGACAGGACATCTTCAAGGTCCCTCTCAAGGGATGACCTTCCCCGCCCCATGCAAACAGCAAAGCTGTCACTCCAGGTATGAGAAGGCACATGCAGAACAAATGTCCCTGTGAGCAGCCAGGGCCTAGCACAAGGCTGCATGTGCCTTTTAAAAAATATTAGCATATTTTTTAAGATTTTAAATAAAATCTTAAAAAAAAAAAAACATCGATACAGGAGCAATTGAATAAATAATAGTACACTCATAAAATGGGACACCTGAGACTGTTGAGGAGAACAAAACAGATTTCTGGGAGCTGATACTGAGCTTTCTCCAGGATGTATTAAGGGGAAGTAAGATCAATATCACTATTTGTAACTACTTTTTTTCATACAGTTACTAAATTCTCTACAACTTGTTTCTTGTGGCTTCTTTTTTTTCTTTTTTAATGAGCTCTATGCCCTCCATGGGCCTTGAACTTATGACCCCAGGAGCCGCCAGGCACTCCTCTGTGTAACTATTTTTTTTTAAAGATTTTATTTATTTGTTTGACAGACAGAGATCACAAGTAGAGAGGCAGGCAGAGAGAGAGAGGAGGAAGCAGGCTGTCCGCAGAGCAGAGAGCCCGACGCAGGGCTCGATCCCAGGACCCCGGGATCATGAGCTGAGCCGAAGGCAGAGGCTTTAACCCACTGAGCCACCCAGGCGCCCCTAACTATTTCTTAAAAGGGGTGTATGTGCAAACCAGCGTTCTGACTGTACTCTCGAGCAAGTTATGCAATAGCTTCCTCAGCAGCAAATTCAGAGAATACTTCCCACACAGAGAGCAATAAAAATTACCTGTGGCCACTGCTGTAATTTAATAATTACACAATCCTAATACTATTATAATAATATTAAAAACTTTACTGTTGCTGTTATCAGATGCGCTCAAAAAAAAAATCCATTTCATAATTATACTGCCCAGTGTCCGTCACTAGGCGCACACAGGGCAACAGCACCCACCATGTGCAGCTCTGTCTCCTCCTCTAGCTCATAGCCCACAAGGGCTTCTTTTCCAGAAACCTAGCCCATGTGGCCTGGCCCCTTCAGTATCTGCCACCAACAGGCAACAAGAAACCATGGACAGTAAGACGGATCTCCACTTCCACTGCCCAAACACACCTGCTCCCAGATGCAAACAGATTTGATCTCTGATCAAATGTCTCCTCCTTGGTCAACCCAGTTCTCCATCTAAAATAGATCCTGCTGCCATCATTCTCTATTTCCTCATGCCTCCCATCTTCACAGCACTTACTACTACCTAACATAGCATTTATTCTCTATCTCTCATTCTAG
>RCUC01112232.1:0-11049 GCA_003697995.1 Taxidea taxus jeffersonii | reverse complement strand
GATTTGTTCTTTGTTTTCAGCCAACGTCATTCTTGTTATCCATCACTGTATTATAGATCACTCCAAAACTAGGTGTTAAACAACCATCATTTATAGTTGATAGTTGATGGATACAAATGGACATCTCATGGTGTCTCTGGAATCAGGAATCCAAGAAATGCATGGCTGGGGGATTCTGGTTCCAAGTGTTTGGACCATGGGGCTTCTAGACCTGGGGTCATCTCTGAGACACGGCCACTCATATTTCTAATGCTTGAGCTGGTTACACCAGAGATGCTGGGGACTGAAAAAAGCAGAATTTCTCTGGGCTTCTCTCTCCATCTCTTTCTATGGGGTCTGGTGGCATTAGGGTTTTCAGACCCCATGCAAGGCAGCTCGATTTTCCAAGAGCCAGGCAGAAACTATAGTTTCTTTACTTAGTCCTTAATACTATAAAAAAACTATAGTCCTTTTTATGACTTGCCCTTAGAAGTCACACAGCATCTGTCCTGTATGAGTTAAAGGAGTCACAAAGACCCACCCAGATTCAAAGGAAGGAACACAGACTCTACCTGTTGATGTGGGAGGTTGTGGAGAAGTGGATGATAAATTTCTGGAAGAACATCTGAGACTAAAAATACATTGTGGCCATTTTGGAAAAATACCACTTGGCACAATTATCTTTTAGAGGTTCGGCCATAACATTGAATGTTGCCGTAGTTATTTATTTGCCTCACTGTCTGAAAATGCTTGAGTTTACTAATCCATTCTGTTCATGGACATTTGGTTCTTTTGTTTATTTTTAAAGATTTTATTAGTCTATTTGACAGGAAGAGAGAGAATGAGAGAGAGAGCACAAGCAGGCAGAGGGAGAAGGAGAAGCAGGCTCCCCACTGAGCAGGGAGCCCATGTGGGGCCCAATCTCAGGACACTGGGATCATGACCTGAGTCGAAGGCAGACACTTAGCTGACTGAGCCACTCTGGTGCACCATTTGGGTTCTTTTTTAGTTTCTTGCTCTTGTGAACGTCTTTGCTAAAGGTCTTCTTGCATAAGTCTCGTGATACCTGTATGCATGTCTCTTGGGAATATACCTAGGAGTGAATTGTGTCATAGTGTAACCAGACATTTCACTGTGCAGTATCATAGCAAATACTCTTCCACAGGAGTTGAATCAATTTAGAATCACCCACCAGAAATACATTAGTTCCAGTTTCTTCACATCCTCTCCACTTTATACCTCCCCCTTTGCAAATGGTGTATCATAAGAAGGTATGCTAAGACAGTAGGTCTTAAAAGTTCTGATCATGAGAAAAAAAAAACTGTAACTACCTGTGATGATGGATATTAGCTAGACTTATTGTGGTGATCATTTTGTAATATAGGCATATAGTGAATCATTATATTGCACACCTGAAACTACTATAATGTGTAGGTCATTTATATCTAAATTTAAAAAAAGGAAATGTTCTACATTAAAAAAAAAAAAAGAGTTCCAAATGACTCATCACGTCTTAGAGGTCACCAATTGTAAAAGACTTGCCTAATAAAACTTTGTTGGTACAATCTAACATTGGTGATTATGTACTATGTTTTTAATGAATTCTTGTTGATCAAAGCAAAAAAGAAAAAAGAAAAAAGAGAATGTATTGCTTATTTTACCAACTATGAATTTTTGTTTGTTTTTCTTACTGCTATCGTCCCAGTGCCTAGAAATGTGTGCCTGGAAAGAGTATTTGTTGAATGAATGAACGAATGAATGAAGTGTTGTACTCTGTAACAAATAATTGAACTTGGCTAATCTGGAAATTTGTTTGGGAGTTTGAGGTTCACCCACTCTTTTAAAATTAAAGAATTTTATTTCAAAAGAAATACCCATGGGGCTTTTGGCTCAGGTCATGATCCCAGGGTCCTGGGATCCAGCCCAGCATCTACTCCCTGCTCAGCGGGGAGCCTGCTTCTTCTTCTCCCTCTGCCCCACCCCCTCCTTGCTCTCACTCTTCTGAATAAATAATACCTTTTTTTTAAAGACATACTCATAATACAAAAACATAAACAAAGCTTGGAAGGAGATTTTTTAATAGTAGTTTGCTTTTCAAGACTCTTGTCTCTTAAAAGCTTCAGTAATTTAGTACCCAAAGACAAAAATATGATTGTTGATTCCCCCGTTTTTCTCACTATTTTCTCCTATGTCTCCTCTTTGCCAGGGCCATCCGTCTCAGCTTCCTCCACTAGTTTTAGTAGTATAAGTGTTCCAGCATAAAAAAGGAGCTACAGGGGAGAAAGATACATTGAATAATATTTCAAAACATTTGGCACTGCTATGTTATATTATCCTGAAGCAACACTTGTGGTAAGTAGGGAGTAATTATATAGGTGAACACATGAGGCTCAGCAGAGTTAAATGACTCGCCTAGGGTCACACAGCTAGTGCGAGTCCAGGCTTGAAAATACTTCTGCCATACATTTTTCTTTTTCCTGTTCTCAAAACAACAACAACAAAATAGCTGATTAACATTTTCCGCCAATCCTATAAAACAATTTATTTTATACTAGAAAATTCAAAAGAATACGGCAAAATAGAAATGAAAAATTTGAAACCACCTTGAAATTCCACTTTGGAAATTGGATAGCGAATGTTCAATATTTTGGCTAGCCCCTTTGTGTGTATATCTGCCAGTATATACCTGTCATAAATGGGATCATATATGTTGCTTTTTGACTTTCTTTTTGCATTTAACAATGAATCACAGGGGACTTTATCAATGAATAAATGTATGTACTTCTAATGACTGCATAGTGTGTTATGGTATGTATGTTTAATATCTTATCAGCCGACACTTGGTTTATTCATTACGTTTTGAAAATGTATAAAATCCTGTAACAAATACTCTCGTACATGAATCTTTGTTTTTTTCCTAATTACCTCTTTGTGACAAGTCTTTAAAGTGGAACTGGCAGAGTTGGTCAAACACTGGCTTACCTGATTCTGCTGCCAAGAGACCCATACCAGGGCTGAAGGCATCTGGAAAATGAAATTATTTTAACGATCATAAGTGCCTCTACACAGTGGACACAGATCCAAGTATAGGGCAAAAGAAAGGGAGCCCCAAGGGGTAACTGGAGATAGTCTACTTATGGCCATATTTCCCCTGATCCCTTAGGCTTCCGGATCCCTTAGGATCCGTTCCAGAATCCCACACTGCACCACAGACCTGTTACTTATCCTCATTCTGCTCCTAAAACACGGGACAGGGAATGTCAACCTTCTGAGATAGGCCAACTGTCTGGATCAGAGAAAACTGTTAAGCACAGGAATTAAGTGGGATGGGATTTCGGTTTTCTTGGGTCTTGGTTAATTATGACCAGTGTAGACATTCTCAGAGGGTACTCAGCAGGCGCACTCAGAATCAACACTCTCCCTGTGATTGTTACAGCCCCTTTGGTTTCTTGTGCCTCTCCTCTTCTTTCCTATGTTCACTACTGTGTGTGTTGCTGCTGCTTCCGCTGCACTTCGTTGGTTTGTTCTTACTTTTTAAAAATGTTATGACATTAAAAATCATGTTTCTCTTTAAAATCTTCTTCATTTGTGGAGCATAACAAATAACATGGAGGACATGGGGAGATGGAGAGGAGAAGGGAGTTGAGGGAAACTGGAGGGGGAGATGAACCATGAGAGACTATGGACCCTGAAAAACAATCTGAGGGTTTTGAAGGGGTGGGGGTGGGAGGTTGGGGGAGCCAGGTGGTAGGTTTCATGGAGGACACATATTGCATGGAGCACTGGGTGTGGTGCATAAACAATGAATTCTGTCACACTGAAAAGAAATTAAATAAATAAAAAGATTTTAAAAATATCTCCTTCGTAATGACTTCGGTGGAGACAAGTGGAGCAGAGATTGCGCATGTTCAGGCATGACTGAGAGATGAGGGAGCCAAGGAGATATGTTCAGGACTTCAGGGGAGGGCCCTGTGGGTGGTCCCGGGAGGTCCGTGTGAGGGCAGCGACCTGTAAAGGCTGCGGGGGCTGGAGAGTGAGTGAAGACACATGTGTGGTTGCAGGATGTTTGGCTGGATTCCTTCCCAGCTCCCCTGTGGGAGATCTGCAGCCGGGGTTAAGACGGCGATCTGGGAGTTGCTCTGAGTTCTTGGAGCAACCTAAAGCTAGGATAGGGAAGCCAGAGTGACCTTCCAGCATTGCAGATGTGCACCATTCATGTTCCAGCATTAGGTAAGTAGAAGGCCACTGGGGTCCCTCACTCAGACTCTTGCTTTCCTATTAGAATCTGCTCTTCCTGAACTTCTGAACTTGGATTACAAAGCAGTAGGCAGGCTTCTTGAGGAAAAAAAAAAAAAAAGAGCCCCAAACAAGTGAGTCCCAGACAGAAATAAATCTTGGGGCAACCATGAAAGGGAGACATGTAGAGAAGGAGCTGGTTGTAAAGACAGAATATTAGATTATTAGAATAAATAGAAGGTTATATGTAGATATAGAGTATTTAGTATGAAGTATATGGAAAATGAGGAAAAAGCTTGAAATTATCAATTACAGTAAATTCTTCCTGGTCAGGGTCTTTGTGTGACCCCTGCGCAGTTTGCAATGAATATTAACTAAAGGAAAAAATGGAAAGCTACTATTAGCAAAAGACCAAATTTGTAAAGGAGTCATTCACCAATCTAGATTCTATTTATTTATTTATTTGTTTGTTTGTTTGCGAGAGAGCATGAGTGGGGGGAGGGGCAGAGGGAGAGGAAGAATCTTAAGCAGGCTCCTTGCTCCACAGTGTCCAAAGAGGGCTCGATCTCATGACCTCATGATGCAGAGATCATGACCTGAGCTGAAATGGAGACAGACACTTCACTAAATGAGCCACCCAGGCACCCCACCAATCTAGATTTTAATTCGCCAAGTTTTTACTACAATTTTTAGAGTTAAATGAGCTATTTGAGATGATTCATTGATTCAACAAACATAAGTACCTACTATGTGCTAGTCAAAGGGACTGAAAAATGAGCTATCTTAGTTATGCATGCCTAAGTATGAGGAAACAGGCTTGAGAGTCCTACACCTTAAGTATCTCGAGGCAGAGCTGAGACCAAAACCCAGATATTCTGAATTTTAGTCTTTTGTGTCCAGCATGGCCATGTTCCTTCTAGGGGTCAAGTTTACTGGCGACCACATGATGTCTATGAGTTCTTGAGACTTGAGCCCTTATGTGGTAAATACACAGGACTGCAGATTCCAAGAAGGTGCTTACCTTTCAGTCTAACTGAAATAAATCACACAAATGAATGAGTGCAGTCTTTTGGAAAGGGTATTTTTTTCCTCCCCAAAAATGTAACATCACACCAAGATGGGTTCTAAGACTATGTTATGGGTAAGATAACAATATTTTCCTAAATTCTCCTCAGGGAATCCCAAATCTTTAAAGTATACTGAAAACCAAAAAGGGAGGTATCTAATAATGCCAAAAATTCTGATACTGTGTCATTTGAGTCACAGAAACTTTATTTATTTTAGTTAAAAATTTTTTTTTAAAGATTTTATTTATTCGACAGAGAAAGATGCAGCAAGAGAGGGAACACAGGCGGGGGGAGTGGGAGAGGGAGAAGCAGGCTTCCCCCAAGGAGGGATCCTGATGTGGGCCTCGATCCCAGGACTCTGGGATCATGATCTGAGCCGAAGGCAGACACTTAATGACTGAGCCACCTAGGCACCTCAGTTTAAAAAAAAATGTTTTTTTAAAATCTCTACACCCAATGTAGGGCTTGCACTCACAACTCCAAGATCAAGAGTAGCATACCCTTTTGACTGAGTCATCCAGGTGCCCCCTTAAGTTACAGAAACTTCTGTACAGTAATAAAGAACAATGAAAATCGAGAGCCAGATAATCACATATTCCATTATTTCCTTAGCCCACTCTGGAGCAACTGAGAAATCTAAGAGGTATATGTAACCCAATGATAGAGAAGTTATTCTATGCCTGAAGGTCATTCAGTATCTTTTACTCCTATCCAGTAATTACCAGATATCCTCTCATTTTGATATTTCTCAAGGCGACATTTCTATTGAGAAGGTACTATTCCAACTAGTCAAAGTGAGTACTACGATCTACCTGGCAATTATGTTTTTCAGAGTAAATTAATACATTGGCATTTTGGCTTCTCAATGCTTTTCTATTTGTTTAATGTGAATTAGCTCCCCAACTTAAGGATGTAAGGAATATAATGTCTTCTTTTGTGTAGGACTATGGCATAATAGTATGTGTTCCCACATTCTTTGTATATGTCTCTTCTGTATCCTGAAGGGAACATTCTGGACCCATGGAGACCTCATTGATACACGAACATCTAATAGAACTCAATCTAAAACAACCAGCTAGTAGGTCTCTCCTACTCATAATATTCATAATTACTTTATTAAGCAAGAGAGTATATAGTAATGTAATTAAATACAAACATTCTAAAATAAGGATAAATAGCTGCCAATACCTTCAATTCTCTTACTCACTTGAGGTTTCTTTTTCAAAGCTAGTTGTATTATCTTTCTTACCTCATCTTATTTACCTCATCTTTCTTACCATCTTATTTATGCCTCCTTGTAACTAGATGCTTCCTAAATATAAACAAATGGGTTACATTCCTGTATATTCTTGGTTTGGGAAAGAAAGGAACTAAGAAACTTATCTATAGTGAAGTTTCTGTTTTTATGGAAGGACTCAGCCTAATCTGTGTACATATCTAGGCATTTCCAGAGGACAGAAAACATAGAACAAACAAAATGTCTCTGTAAGTGCCAAATGAGCCTGAGGAAGATAAAAAATGATGAGGGGACACTTAAGGTTTTGGCTCCTTCCCTGCAGCCCCACCTTCAGAAATAAGGATACAGAGTTCACTCCTTAGAAGTGGATGTACTGGAAAGGGAAGGAACTTACAGAGGTTGGGGGAGGAAAAGGGTGGGGACACACTGGAGATGGAGAGTGGGGTGGAGTAATTCTGAGTAATTTCTCAAGAGAACTTTTGACCCAGAATGCTTGGATTTGAGTCTGATGTGGGTCTGCTCTAACTGACTTAAAAGTGCAAGCACACAGCTCACTGTTTTGTAGATATTTTAAAAAGTTCTGATAGGCACGAGGAGGAAGGAATAGCTTCTTCTTGCCCTCTTCATCAGGGCATTCATGTGAGCAGAGCAGAGGAGCAGCCATGATGGGACCAGGGGGGACAATTATAATCATAACCAGGTAGCCATGCTGTTCATGTGGAAAATGTCTGTAAGATGAAGCTTGGGTGTGAGTTTGAAACTGTCTGGAGTGTTTTGGATGCATCCTGCTGGGGTGCCATTAAACTGGACTAGTAGGACTAGAGAAAGTGGGTTGAATTAGAGTTTTTACAAACGTGTTCATCATCTGTGCTAAGCCATATTTTAAAAATTGTTGCTGTAGCCTGTAGTGTGTTGCATAGCATCCTCCCCAATTCACATACACCGGGAACCTCAGAAAGTGACCTTATTTGGAAATAGTGTCTTTGTAGATGTAGATGTAGTTAAGACTCTAAAATGAACAACTCAGATTTAGGGTGAGCCCTAAGTCCAATAACTGGTGTCTTCATAAGAGAAAGGAGAGGAAGATTTAGGCACACATAAAGACACAGGGGAAGAAGGCCATGTGAAGATGAAGAAGATTGGAGTGATGCAGCTACAAACCAAGGAACACCAAAAGTTGCTAGAAGCCACCACAAGCTGGAAGAGAGGCATGGAATGGATTCTCCCTCAGAGACTCCAAAACAGCTCAATTTCAGACTGCTGGCCTCCAGACTATAAGAGAATAAATTTCCATTGTTTCAAGCTACTACATTTGTAGCAATTGTTATAGCATCCCTAGGAAACTAGCTCATTACTCATATTCCTCAATTTCAGATCCAGCCAAGGGTGGCCCATGGAAATATGGGTTGTATGTTTATTTACTTAGCTATTGAATAGAGATTAATTTTCATTCCTCCTCACCTCTTCCCTCCTCACTCCCAAATATTCCATATACATAAGCAAACCACACACCAAAAAGTACTCACAGATGAAGACTCAAGGGTCAGGAGCAGTCATAAGAAATATTCAAGATAGTTCCTTTCATTCCCTGATTAATCTAGAGATGGGATATTTCGTGTACTCTATTTTAAATCAATATGTTTCTATCTCAATCATTTTAGCAAGTTATTTTATAAGAAAGTATTTTGACTACTAGGTAGAGTTCATTTTAATGAAATATACAAATTTCACAGTGGGGTGAACCCTGGACAGGTGGCAGCAGCAGACATTAACTTCCATTTCCAAAAGATGGGTTTCTACTGCAGAACTGCAAACATAACAAAACCTGTAAACTCAACAAAGTTAGGAACATTGGACTTCCCTTGGAAAGGATGTAAGTTACATGCTCAGGTCAGCTGTTCCTCCTCCACCCCCAAAATAAAATTCTCCTTCTCCCTGTGGCATGTCCTATGTCCTCCCCCTCATCAAACACAGTGTTTGAATGACACTACAAAGAACCCTCTTATTTGACAACACAGGTTGATCAACACTGAAGAGACCTTGACCAACATCTCTTTTGTCTTTCACCTTCCACTCAGGTTCTTTCAGATGTGGTTCTTAAATTAAGCCAGATGCTCAATTTTGGGGTTCCTATGCTTTCCTCCAGCAGTCAATCCCAACAACTTGGAGGCTTGCCTAGTTTCCTGTGTGTGTGTGTGTGTGTGTGTGTGTGTGTGTGTGTGAAATAATATAGCTCTGAAGTAATATAATATAGAATATAATGCTGTTTATTTGCTCCTCTCATTTATTTCTCTCCTGCATTACTCTCTTACCTCTTGGGACTCTGCTTGCTTATTTTCACTCTACTCCTCAGCATTGCAAAGTCTGTATCTCCTACCCCTGGCAAAGATCTGTGGGTCAGCAGTGACATTGTCTAGAGTTGGAAAATGGCAGGATATGCTGAATAAAATAATAACTACAAAGTTAGGGTATGTATTTTTTAAAAGCAAGTGTAAGAAAAAGGATAAGATAGGAAAACAAACTGTATTTTAAAAAAACAGATAAAAAATAATAAAAAGAACAAGAGAAAGTACTGTGAGTTGCTAGAATTTTGTTTATGTTCAGATGAGAAAGTAGGTGAGTGGATCCATGACTTGAAGCTAGGATTTGCTGGAAGAATGGAGATAAAAATAAATGGAAGTAAGTGAAATAAGGATGGAGAAATCAGAAGACAAGGGAAGGAAAAGTTTGGGTGACCAAAATAGAGGAAATAAAGAAATAGTGAGACAATAAGAAATAAAAATGAAAAAAGAAGAAATATTGGTATAATGCATAAGAAAAAGAATAAGAGATAAGGAAAGAATTGAAGATAACAAAGAAGTGCATTTCAGGAAAGGCCACACCTGGCCATTGCTTTCTAGTGAACAGATGTCAGTAGTATGACAGTGTTTCTATGTCTCCCTTTGGAAGTCAGCATTACAGAATTTCAGAAACACTGTGGTTTGAAAGAAGGCTTATATTCTACTTCTGCTTATTATTGTCTGGTTAAATGATCACTGACAGGTCACTTGACCCCTCCACTTTTTTCCCAGGGTAAAATAAAAAAATTTTTTTTTAATTACTTTTTGGTTCTCTAAGAAGACATGATTTTATGTATTCTTACAAAATGACTAATTAGGAGTCAACATGGGAATGTTATTTTTAAATATCTGGATTTATTCATATACTTGTGTTTTTACTTCAGTTTGCTCATATTTTAATTTTCTTGTAGATCCCTTTTTAAAAAAATTCCCAGTGGAAGGTGATAACACATGAAAATAGAACAACTTGTTATTTTTAAGCTATCTGGATCTATGGCAACAAGTGAATTTGCTATATTATTTTTTAGAATGTTAATTTGAGGGGTATCTGGGTGGCACAGTCAGTTAAGCATTCCACTTCTCAGGGCCATGAGATCAAGCCCCCTGTTGGGCTCTGTGCTCGACAGGGAGTCTGCTTGAGATTCTCTGCCCCCATACCCGCACATTCTCTCAATATAAAGTAAATAAATAAATCTTTAAAAAAAATAAGACAAAATGTTAGTCAAGATGATTCATTCTAATAGTTTCTTTAGTGAACAAATGTGTTCTTTTAAGGCCTAAAAGACACAGTGAGAGTTATAGGTTGATGGCCCAGTCTAGATAAGACTGAGAGACTATAATGCTTTGGGTTCGAGTAACAGAAAATCCAGCTAAATAGTAGCTTACACATGTAACACATCTGGTAGCTGGCAGTTGCTGGATGGCCTAGCGCTATAAAATGGGATCATCCTGGAGCCTCACTCTTTCCATCTTTCAGCTTTGCCATCTTTCTGTACTTGTTGCCTCATGGCTGCAAGATAGCTGCCACATCTCCAGGTATTATGTCTTTTCATCAGTATAACAAGCAGGAGAGCAAAAGTTCCTGCTTGCTCCTTTTGAGGTTAAAAGAGAAATGCCAGGTTCCCTTGATGTCTCACTGACCAGAACTAGGTCATATCCTACTTCTGGACATAACCACTAATGGAAGAAAATGAGATTATTATAAATGACATAGACCAATAATGGCTCATTCCCTGGGGCTAACTCAGGATCCTACATTGCCTGAAATCAGATCTCTGCCCATCGCAAAATCATGTTTCTCTTAACAGGGAGGAAAAGATAATGACCCTGGGTGGGCAACTAACAGGAAGACTTGGGATAGCTAAGAGACTTTTTGGGCAAAATCTGGAAAAGGTGTTTAATTGGTGGTTTTTGGTTCAGGATGTGTCAATTGGATGGGATATTGAACTAATATATAAAAATTTTCTCTTTAAAAAGTAAAAGACACTTGGGACGCCTGGGTGGCTCAGTTGGTTAAGCAGCTGCCTTCGGCTCAGGTCATGATCCCAGCATCCTGGGATCGAGTCCCACATCGGGCTCCTTGCTCGGCAGGGAGCCTGCTTCTCCCTCTGCCTCTGCCTGTCACTCTGTCTGCCTGTGCTCGTTCCTGCACTCTCTCTCTATCTGACAAATAAATTAAAAAAAAAAAAAA
>RCUC01112226.1:0-15530 GCA_003697995.1 Taxidea taxus jeffersonii | reverse complement strand
GAAAATAAATATTTGAAAATTTAAGTGAAACAGGTTAAGAAAAAGGGAGGGGAGGACTTTGATCGTTGGGTATGTCTTTTTAATTTTCTACTTTGTGACTCCATTAAAAAAAGAAACCAACTCTGTAATTTTGAAGCAGAGATTCTGAAATTACCACTTTTCTAAAAATACCACTTACAGCTGAAACTTAATATATCTAAGCATTTTAGTTCTGGGAATGATACATATTTTCATAAAGATGTATTTCCAAATGGAAATAGCACCGAGGCTTCTGAAATAGGGAACCTTTCCAGAACAGACTTGTGGTTGCCTGGGTGAGGAGTATTAGGTTGCAACACTCAAAAAGGAAATCCTGGCATGGGAACCATATTTGATGGAGGGCAAATATCCAGAGTCTAATGAAGCTTTTGAAGGGACTTGTGTGGGCCTGCATGAGAGCCCTGGGCAGTGCCTCCCAATTTAAATCCCGTATGCTCCACAGTTTGCTGGGCCACGCTTATTCTTCCATCTTTGCTTCCGTTCTACACAATGTATCATTCTTATTTTTAATCTTCTATAAGTACTAGTCGTCATCCTAGTGAGAACTGCAGCCTTTCCTCGCCCTGCCCTTCGCGAACGCGTCATCGTAATAAAGGGCGACGGGGCAGCTTTATGGTGTTTTAAAAATCAAGTTCATCGGGGCGCCTGGGTGGCTCAGTGGGTTAAAGCCGCTGCCTTTGGCTCGGGTCATGATCCCAGGGTCCTGGGATCGAGCCCCGCGTCCGGCTCTCTGCTTGGCAGGGTGTCTGCTTCCCTTCCTCTCTCTCTGCCTGCCTCTCTGCCTGCTTGTGATCTCTGTCAAATAAATAAATTTTTTTAAAAAAATCAAGTTCATCAGCACCTTTAGGCCATCGGTTTATTATTTAGTGTCATTATGAGGACTAGGAATACCGAATCTTTTATAACTCTAATTTTATAGAAGATTTTCTCTTCTCTCTTGGAGTGCAGTCAGGGTGGAGAGGTATGTTATCCTCATTTTGTAACAGAGGAAACTAATACTGAAGAGAGGCCGAGTGAAAATTAGAGGCGCGTGGATGGGATGAAAGGAAAACCAGCATCCTGGCTCATACAGTTGTTAGCCTTCAGCACAAGCTCTTCCCTTGCACAGCGGTACAGGTACGGTGCGTTCCAGGCTGTTCTCGTTCAAGTGGAACTCTTTCTATACAAACCTTTCAAAACAAGAAACATCTAAGTTACAAAAACATTTGACCAAGGAAATTATTCTGGCCCTGTTTTTACAAACTCCTATCTCGGAATCTCTCAAAATAATCTTCACATGGTTTTATGCCATTTGGGGGAAGAATAAAGTCACAAAACCAAACTTAAGTTACCTGATGGTGCAAATCCTAAAGAGCTGGAATGCCTAGTGTTGAAGCTTTAGTAAAATTTCTGCAGTAGATACATATTTACTAAACTAATTCATTTTTAATTAATTTGACCTGGGTTTTTAAGTCAAAAGTTACCATCAGTCTACTTAATGTTGAGAATGTTAAGGTTTTTTGTTTGGGGGGACTTCCATTATTACAAGTATGGAATTCTGGCTTTTGGGAAGAAGGGACCTGAACCAGAATGTGAACTAGGAGCTCTGTGGAGGACATTTGGGGTAGGGCTCTAAATTCCCTGAAATATGTACAAAACCTGTATATGTGTTCCTGCACGTATAACATTTTGGGGGGCAGGCTTCATAGTTCTTCATTATGATCTAAAAGGGTGAGTGATATCCCTCTCCCCACTGGTAAGATCCATGATCTAAATCCATTCTTTTTTTTTTTTTTTTTTTAGTTTTTTTTTTTTTTTTAATTTATTTGACAGAGATCACAAGTAGGCTGAGAGGCAGGCAGAGAGAGAGAGGAAGGGAAGCAGGCTACCTGCTGAGTGGAGCGCCAGATGCGGGGCTCGATCCCAGGACCCTGAGATCATGACCTGAGCTGAAGGCAGAGGCTTAACCCACTGAGCCACCCAGGTGCCCCTAAATCTATTCTTTTATAAGGTTTAAATAATAAAACATTTTATTTTCCCCCTCAGATGAAGAGGATCACATGTGAGTATACCTTTCTTCAAAATAGTGCTTTAAAAGTCGGAGTGTTTGCTGGGGATTGTTCTTAAACAGAGCATAATTTATAAATGGTAAGACATACGGTAGATTACTCTTGCATTCTGTTGGAAAGTTAATAAATTTCACAAGTTGTAGTAAGTAAGAGTTACAGATTAGTTCCTTTCTGAAACATTAGCCATTTCATAATTATTTTGAGGACTAAGTACTCTAGTTATAAACACCAAATATAGAAACAAATCTTGAAGAAGGAGCAAAGGAAAAAAGTCGCTCAGCTCACCATTAAAACCCAGCCAGTGTGCCAGATTGTAATGATTTAAATCACTAATGAAATTCATGTTATTTGAGAGAGATTTTTTTTTTTACATTAAGTGTGGTAGTAATTTTCCAGTAGTCAAATATAATGAAAACATTTACTCATGTAAATTGGAGCTTTATTTTTATATATTAGTTTTACTGTTTTATTTGTTTTTACTAAAAATAGTCACTCTTTTCTTTATATTTGCTCATGAAATCTTTCAGAACCACTTCTAGAAATGGCATCATTTTGCCATAAGTATTTTGTTTTCTCCCCCATCTAGTTTTTATGAAGTAGTGCTAACTCTGCCTTAATTTGATTTGGCATCCCTGCAATTGAACATTTGTAAGTATCGTGTATTATGGCCCATCTGGGTTGTCATAGAAACCAAAGACCTCCATCCTCTTCCCTCTAGTTAAAAATGGAATGCAAACAGGGCTTCAAAGTGACGTTTTTCTAGTACGAGTGACAGCCCTGTGAAGTGCAGAACAGAAAGGTTTCTTATTGGTTTTATTCTCCCATGGCCTATCGTACCAGTTAACTCTGATGCGCAGCTTTTCTCTTGAAAATCTGGCAAGATACTAATGGAATTTTTTTAGTGTAAGCATGGGGTGGGGGCGGGGGAAGAATGCAGTTAATCCTCTTCCTGCTCTTTTCTTACACAAAAATGCAGTGTTGGCTAGCAGTGTTTTTGTTTTCTTCTCTGTGTTATTAGCTGGTCTGTTGAAGCTGTGGGACACGTGGCGGAAGCGTGGATTAGTCACCACAACTGTGGTTTTCATCGTTAGTCTTGTTTATTTCTCAGGTCAGGTGAATGTGGTTTTTTTCTCATTAGAACCTGCAGGCCTTTTGGTGAAGTACATGGCAGGAATTTATTAGACTAGGAATTTGTTGAAATGGCAAGTCTAAGGGCCTGTCATTGGACCCGTTTCTAAAATATCACAGAGCCCTGCTTTTACCACCTGGGTTGTCATAGAATCCTTGCCTGTGATGGGTTTTCAACTTCTGCGTTCCCTTCAGCTTCTCTTTCCGAGCAGTACAGGACTTCTGTGATGTTTCTGCTCCTAAACAAACAGCTGTGTTAATAAGTTCTGGGGTGTGATTTCACTTGCGTTAGCAAAATATCTGGGTTTGATGGCTAAAGATACGTCAGACTGTTGGTGTGGCATTACTCAGAGTTTAGAGTGTCAAGTTCTTACTTTAACATAGGCTTTGGATTTAGAAAATGACACAAATAGTGATCTTTGACTGTGAAACAAATAATGATAAACTGACATACAAGCTTATATCCTAGTAGTGTTTCAGAAGGGTTGGGTTAAAATAACTACAGTTGCATGGGGTACGTTTTTGGTCAGTTTTAAGTCTACTCGCTTTCAAAAGGAGAACATCAGAATCCCCAACATCTACAGTTCGACTGTTAGCTTGGTTTTTGATAATTGTGTACTTTCTTACCTTTAGTCCCACATCTCAGCTAGTGGTCATTTGTAGCAGTGAATTCGAAAGTGTTATATGAGTATCCTTAGGGTGGAGTGGCTCAGTCAGTTGAGTGTCCAACTCTTGATTTCGGCTTGGGTCATGATCTTGGGGTTGTGGATTTGAGCCCCATGTCAGGTTCGGCCCTCATTGTGGGGTCTGCTTGTCCCTAGCCCTCTCTCTGTCCCTCCCCCTGTTCTCTCTCTCTCTCCATCTCTAAAATAAATAAATAAAATCTTAAAAAAAATAAGTATTAAAAAAAAAAGATGAGTATTCTCATCTATTGATGAGAGAGACCCAGCAAACTCCTAGGAGAGTATAAGTAAAGGTAGGGTTTCGCTCCTGTCCTCTCTAAAGGTAGGAGAATGCAGTTTCCAAGTAACACTATATTCCTTGGCATGCAGTGTAGAAGTGAATAATTTGTTTTCATAGCAAAGTGTGGGAAATGAGGTAGCAGTTTCTTCTCGCTAAACATGTTGCTTTCTTCTTTCAAGTCTGCTATCTTCAATCGTGATTTCATGGTGCCATTTGTTTTTTGGTTTTGTTTTTGGGGTTTTTTTTTGCAAGCATCAAGCAGATGAGAGGGTTAACATGCTAACCTCAACTTTACAGTCAATTTAAAATTAGAATATTTCCTTGATCGCTATTTCCATTTATCAGTATCTGTTTAAAAAAAAAAAAGACTAGGGATGTTGCTGGTGCTGGTTGTTTAGTAAATGTCATATTGCCACCAGGCTTGCAGAAGGTTGTGACTTTGCCTTAGCACAGGGGAACAGGACAAGCATTTCTATTCACCACGACTATGACTCATCCTCAGGAGAAAAGTTAAGATGTTTGTGTATAGTGGAGAGAGTAGGGCCTTGAACAAAATGCAGTGTGACGAATTTCTCACCCACTAAGAGACAGAAATTCTCATGTAGGTATCAGTCTCTCTCTCATCCCTCTGCTTTGGTTGCTGCTAATAAGCAATGTAATGTTTGCTTTCTTCTGACCTGTTTATAGGTATATTTCTGCACAGTTCTTCCTCCTCTAAACACCAATCTAGAAGCTCTTCGGCTCCTGTTAAATTATATATTTTTCGAGTCCTTTACAGATAGATTTTAAAATTTCCTTTCTAAAAATAGACATGCATTTTTCAAGTACATGTGTTAGAAACAAGATAGGTTAATTCTACTTTCGATTCTCAAAGAACAGTCTTCTTAAATGTAAAGAATAAAGCCCAGTGGAAGTATGTATGTCTCTCGTTGGGTACGTATTTGTTTATCATAATATTCAGGACCCTGTAATCAATCACTAGCTTCTAAATTTGCCTTACCCCATTTCTCCAAAGTAATAATTTTTAATTATTATTGATAGCCTATTTTTAATTGTTTTCCTCCCTCCAAAATTTCCTTGGATTTAGCATCATTCAAAATGTACACTGTTGGGGAGCGCCTGGGTGGCTCAGTTGGTTAAGCGTCTACCTTCAGCTCAGGTCATGATCCCGGGGTTCTGTGATCAAACCCTGCATTGGGGGTCCCTGCTCAATGGGAAGCCTGCTTCTCCCTCTTCCACTCCCCCGTCCTTATGTTCCCTCTTGCTGTCTCTCTCTCAATCAAATACATTTTTTAAAATCTTAAAAAAAAAAAAGGATATGGAACAACAGAAACTCTTTAAAAAAAAAAAAGTACACTCTCCCAGGTTTGATCTTGTCCTCTATGGTGGCTTCACTTTCTCTATTGCTCACTCTCTGTCTACTTATTTTTAAAAAATCTTCCAGCAATTTTGCTTATTAGTACTCCATAAGAAATGTTATAATTCTTTTGCATATGTATCTTCTGTTTCCTAAAATAGCTATATAAACCTCTTAAAGAATTTAACTTTCTAATGTTAAACCACAACAGCTTATGCAACACCTTATATACTCTGTAGGTATGTTCAGTAAATACTGTCTTCAGACCTGTACTATTCTCCCTTCTATTAATGACCTTAACATCCTTTCAAATCTAAGATGAGAGAGTGATTTGCAAAGTACATGCAAAACAGCAAGCAAATTTCAGAGGATGTTCCAAGAACCTTTTCTAATGCTGCTTTAAATTTGTGTGCTAATCACACAGGTGGAAACCCATCTATGAATAAGTTGCCAGTCTTTAAAACAAGGAAGGCCAGAATGGTTTGTATTTATAGTTCATGCCCTTGTCTTCTGGGATTCAGTAATCTTTTTAGCCTCTTGCCACAGTAGTGTATGTATATTCTGAGTAGCAGGCTGACTGCTGCTGATGGTACTAAAATGTTTTGATAGGAGCAGAAATATGCTGCCACCTTCCTCTCGAGCCCAACATTCAGAGATGACCTGTTTGCACGTGGGCCTGTGGTGTATCATTTTTTTGTACCAGAGCGGTAGAATAAGGTCTGACTGTAGTTGATTGAAGTGGTAGTTTCAGATTCCGATAAGAGGACCTATTGCTGGTGAGGGAGGTTGAAACTGCAGAATGAGTTTGCAGTGTGAGGCCGCTCTGCACAGCAGCGGGTTGATGTGCACCGTGAGACACGCAGCTCACATAAACAGACGGCTCAACGACGAGTCAGAGCGACAGGTCCTGAGTGGGTAGATTGGCTTTTGCCTGATTCTTAACATGGTTATAGAGAGTGGAATTTTAATTTGTCTGCCACTCTTTTTTTTTTTTTAAGATTTTATTTATTTATTTGACAGACAGAGATCACAAGTAGGCAGAGAGGCAGGCAAAGAGAGAGGAGGAAGCAGGCTCCCTGCTGAGCAGAGAGCCCGATTTGGGGCTCCATCCCAGGACCCTGGGATCATGACCCGAGCCGAAGGCAGAGGCTTTAGCCCACTGAGCCGCCCAGGTGCCCCGTGTCTGCCACTCTTTAAAACTGAAAAACAAGTATTTAGTGAATGAAATTCTGTTCATTGGGGAAAAAAATATGCATGATTAGGCAGAGGAGAAATCTGATTGTCACCCAGATCTGGACATTGGAAAACTGTTTTCAGGAGCTGCTGCCTTAGGGATAGGTTGGTTTTATCTTTTGGCATATAGCCTTTCAACATCCTTATGCTAAATGCTTCAGCATGTAACATGCAGCAAGAAAATATTAAAATTTTATCATTGGTATTGGATTTTAAAGAATTATGAACTATTTAATTGGAAGCCTAGAACTGATATTTAGGTTAAGAAAAACAATTTTGAGAAGGATACCGTGGTGGGAAGTATGATAAAAAACACACAGTAATGTAAGTTTGTAGTCATATTAAGCAAAAGAAAAATATTAATGGGAAAAAAATCCTTCAGTTTCATGCATAAGGCATAGAAAAAAGGAAGAGTATAGTAGAATTCCCAGATCTAATCATCCATTTTCAAAATGTAAATGTAAACAATCATTTCTCTGCCAAACACTTTCAGAAGTACTAAGCGTTTCATTAATTCTCAAAAACAAGATTTTGCTATAGTTTTACAGCTCTAGAACAGTGTTTTAAATATAATATTTGATGAAGGAAATACTGTACCACTTGAGCTGCTATGCTTTAACTCCCTGTCAGGTTACACGTGTCATAGACCAACATCTTCAGTATATGCATGTGCCAGAGAAAGTGAGGTGGAAGTGGGTAGCATTGTGAGGATGCCTGTTGACCTTCCTTGGGTCACTGTGGTTCGGAGATGTGCCCAGAAACATAAACTAGCATGACGGAAACCTTGTTCTGAGATGTGTGAGGACTGTGAATGCCGTTAGTTAAGGCAGAGGTATAAATATAGCTACCTTTTGTTTCCCAAATAATTGGGATCCTATTCAAGATTAATTGTGCCAGCACCTACTTCCCAAATTGGCTTTCGTTTTATCTGCTCAAGCATGTAACACCTAGCCTTTGCTCAGGGTAGAAAAAGCACTAATCTACCTCTGTGCATATGGAAAGTAGTGTTCCGGGTGCTGCATTAAAAACTCCTGGAGAATGCATTATTAATGGAATAGGTCTCTTTCTCTTTCAAAAAGGGAAATCATTTATGTGGCCACAGTCAAGAAGGATAGAGATAGACTCAGTGCTAGTTCTTAACTATTTTTTTTAAAATGAATTACTGAGAAATGGGTAAGGAGAGATGCTTCAGCACGTAAATTACCTTCACAATATGCAGCTTGTAGACACCAGTGTGATCTAATTGTAATATAGATCACCCTGTAATTTTCTCACCCTGTAAGCTTGAGAATTCCGAGTACATTTCTTAAAGGATACCACATTATCAAAGGTTAGAAAAATAATAATAAATTTTAGGGGTTTTGTATTATAAAGATTATCAGAAGATTTTCGGATCACTTCTGGTTTAAATAAGTTCCCATCATCTGTTTGCTCATTGCAAGCTTTACGTTTTCAGTTTGTTTTTGTCTACACACATATAATTGAGCTGAGTATGTGTGCCAGTGAGGGGCTATAGGGCCGCGTTGAGCTTCTGCTTAAGTCTGCAGTATTAAAGTGTGCCTTTTGTTGCATGTGCTGGTCTTGCAGACTCTGTAGAGCCTTATCAAATGCAGCCAGTTGGTGCTGCTGGTATGAAAGCACAGGGGAGCTCTCATGTGGAAGGTTAATGGAGTGTAATTATAAAGAAAAATGAACTGCTCAACCACTCTATCTCACTCTACCTGCACCAAGAGTGACAAGTGCTCTGATCCTTTTTAAACCCTGGAGCAGAGGTTTAACTATCTAAAATTATGGCAGTATAACTGTCACACAAACAAACACCCTGTGAAGTATAGGTATGCATCCCTGCGTAGGAATGATCCCTTCCTGTTACAGAGTGTCTCAGTTAGGAGAGGAGTACCTTCAACCACCAAGAAGAGCTGTGTGTTAGACATTATACTTCCGTGTCACTACTTCTTTTCCAGTCAGTTTGTTCCATTTTTTTTTTTAAAGATTTTTATTTATTTATTTGACAGAGATCACAAGTAGGCAGAGAGGCAGGCAGAGAGAGAGGAAGGGAAACAGGCTCCCTGCTGAGCAGAGAGCCCGATCCCAGGACCCTGGGATCACGACCTGAGCTGAAGGCAGAGGCTTTAACCCACTGAGCCACCCAGGCGCCCCTCAACGAGGTTCTTTTAAAGGGGATGAAAACGGTCACCTCTCCTCATTCTCAGCACCTAGACAGAGGTGGACTGTAGGAAGCTCAAGTACCACCCAACAGGTCTTTCTCCCAGGATCTCCAAGTAGCATAAAGATTACACACGTTTCTGCAGGCTCAAGATGGGGTTCGATCCTTACATCCTTCAGTTGAAAATATCACGGGAAATATTTAGTAAGGAAAATTGCAGCTGGGAGAGACAAGGACAGAGAAGGACCGAGGAGACATTCAAAGGGTGTGATGACTAGACAGATCTGTGTTCCTAGTGTGTCACACTGTCAGTGAGCGTTGCAGAGTCGTCTTGCTACTGGCACGGCTGAAGGGTAAGCAGAGCTGGATTGTGGGGCTGGGTTGATTTAGTGCTTTTGCCAGCTCAGCAGAGTTGAAATCAGGTGTTGCAGAACCGTGCAGCAACAGCGAAACCCCTGCCACCTTGTTCTTACCACTTCTGAAACACAGCCACTCTTGGCAAGGCCGTGCTGCCTACCGAGATAAGTAAATGCAGCATCACATCCATTAGGCCTGTGGAGACTCGGCAGAAGTGATGGCTGTGTCATTCACACAGCCAGCTTATTGACTGAGCCCTAGGCTCGCATGATGGTGGGGGGAGGAGCAGCCAGGCTTCCTCGTAGCAGCTCTACAAGTGGGGAGGCTGATTTTAAAACCTGTCTGTGTGGTTTATAATGTTATTTCCCCATCCCCTTTGCATATGGGTTTTGATCATCTGTGCTCTCTTTTAAAAGCAAAATAGCTGTATGGTTTTTATGGCAGGAAGATAAATCTGTTAGTGAGTAAAAATTTTAAATCCAGCTTTGTATTAGTGGCTGATATGTAAAGTTTGCTGTGATATTATACTCCCTAAAAAACCCACTGGAATCCAACATTAAACCAGCTTAAATGTTGCCAGCATCCATTCCATTTATTAAATTGAAGTCATTGTTACAGAACTGAAGTTTTGGCTTGAGGTAGAAGGTTAGCAATAGAATCTTAACATTGTCCACACTTCATAGATGAAGACGCATATCGTTCTTGCTGGTTTGGCTCCCGCGTGTATCCCTGCTCAGCTGCCAGAGAGAGTATCTTTGATGACAGAAATACAGTCCCTGGCATTTTGGAGCAAGCCCTGCCCCATCCCTTTAAGAACATTCCTAGCTGTTTCAAGTGCTCAGAGCAGTTTATAGGAAACGTGCCCCAGAGTGGGCATCCTCAGTGTGATTTGCTCCAGTCTGATCTCTTGAGCTGTCCATGCCTCACCTCTGGCTGTCACATTTCCAACCCTGACTGCATCCTCTGGCTTCTCTCCTGCTTGGCCCCATCAGTTTGTTGCACAGCTTACTTCCTTGGCTTTCAACAGCCTGTCATTGTTTCCTGGCAGTTTACTGTATCTAGACACTGATGTCCAGCAAAGGACATCTCTCCCCCTTGGCTCATCTCCCCACACCAGTATATTCTACATTCAGTCCACTTGGATATCACCCAACCTCCTGTCAGCCCCAGAAGTGTTGGCTCAGACAAATGAGCTCTAGCTCTTTGTTCAGTGAACAGAGCTTCATTCAAACTAGTTTCCAGAGGATAAGGATCCCATATTCTAGTGCCTCTTTTACTATTAAGTAACTATTGGTTGGCCATTGGTTACCGCATGCCTCAGTTTCCCTGTCTGAATCAATGACACTTGCTCTAATCCATCCTACATGGCTGTGAAAACCTTCTTTGCTAAGAGGGCATGAAAATTTACAAATGTAAAGTGCTAGGTGCATGTACAAATGACTACTTAAGCTAAAAAATCACATCATTAGGAAAATTGTGGAAAGTGGGACCATCATTTTTCATCTAGGGTTTGTTCAGAAAGTAGAATTCTTGAAAATTTATTAAATAATCCATATATTTGTAACATGAATTCCTTTTTTCTTAATCACATAAATTAAATGATCTTGAAAACTCTCAGTACTCGAGAACCAGTTAAATGGCAGGAGGTGTTTCTAGTGTTCTGGTTGGATTCCAAGTTTGATGATCACATTTTGCTTACTGTAATTCCCTGGACAGCTTCAACAAGGCAGTTTTCATTTTTCTGACCTCTATAAGGCGGCTGTTGAAGTAGCTGCTTTCTCCAGCCCTAGAGACAGCCACAGGTCAGTGGTAGATAAACTGATTCCAGTTCATTCTTATGTCAGTGCAACATGACGGGGAGGGGGTTAAATTATCTGTGAGGTATTTTAAGCTATTTTGAAAAAGTCAGCACATTTCTGGGACACATTATTATTAATTTTGTCATTCTTGTATATTTTGTATGTAGTTGTTTGTCTCTCTCCTATCTTACAGATATTTTATCTTAACCACATTCTTCTCAGTGCCCATTGATTACTTGGCATTGTATGTCTGTACCTTTTCCCATGAAAGTCACATCCTAGCCCTTTTACAGTGGTAAATTTTAATTAACCAGAGAGCCATTTTAATTTTCTGGTTATCTGAAATCCTTTTTGACTCACCTCCTATTGTTGAAAATTTTTCTAAGTAATGACTGATTTCTCTCCTAGTAACTACAGTTCACTGGTTGTAATTATTGTCTAGGGATTGGAGACTGGTAGCCCCTGGGCTTAATCTAACTGGCGGATAGATTTTGTTTGCCTCACAGCATTAAAAGCCGCTCTTACATCAGTGCTTTCAGACAGGGCCCTCCCTCTCTAGTTGACCTTAGTCCCTATCACTCCTTATTATCTCATAGTTGGCCCGTTTCATTCATGTACATTACCTGACAGTGAGTTTTCAATCTCAGAATGAAACATTTTTTAATGATTTAGCTTCTTTGTAGCGTGTGTCAAGATCATCATTATGAGCATTAGTTTTCTGTGTATAGCACTTATAAGAAGTATAGATCAAGAGATTGTATTCTTGCCATTCAGAGATACATAGAATTTTAAGCAGAAGAGAATGTTGGAGACTGAGAGAAGCTGAGCCCAAGAATAGGTAAATAACTTAACTGAGTTAACAGATATGACTTGGTGACAAATATGAGACCAGAACCTAGATTTTTTTGACTCTTTGTATTATTTTTGCTGCATAATACTGCCTCTCTAATTTTCCTAAAAGTGGGCAATATATGTAAGAGAGATATATCTCAAGATTTTTTATAAGGTGCTTTTGTGGCTTGTGTAGCATATAGATGTGAGGGCTCTTGGTCCTTACCAGCAGGTAAAATAATTGGGGCGGGGGGGGAAAGGAGGTGGATATGGAATTAGATATGAGGAACTAGAAGTGTTATTAAGTCTGACTCTACCCCTGACTTGAGACTTAGATCAGGTCACACAGATGCTCTAGGGTCTCAGTGTGTCCTACCTGGCAGGCAGTATCTATTCGATAAGATGGTTGTTGTTTCTGTTGTGACCATTTAGAACTCACCAGTGCCATATTAGACTATATCTAAAAGTCAAGAAGCTGCTGTGGCCCATCCAGACAAT
This sequence comes from Taxidea taxus jeffersonii, assembly GCA_003697995.1. Taxonomy (NCBI): domain Eukaryota; kingdom Metazoa; phylum Chordata; class Mammalia; order Carnivora; family Mustelidae; genus Taxidea; species Taxidea taxus. Next base: position 3,110 of record RCUC01112226.1, on the reverse strand, counting down.
GGAATATTATTCAGTGCTTAAAGAATGAGCTATCAGGCCATGAAAAGACACCAAGAAACTTTAGATGCATATTACTAAGTGAAAGAAACCAATCTGAAAAGGCTCCCTGCTACATGATTTCAACTATATGGCATTCTGGAAAAAGCAAAATTATGGGGACAGTAAAATGGCCAGTGGGTGCCAGGGGTTTCTGGGAGGGAGGGATGAATAGAGCACAGAGGGGTTTTGGGGTAATTAAAGTATCCCATATACTACAGTAGTGGACGTATATCATTGTACATTGGTCAAAATGCATAGAATGTACAACATGGGGAGTAAATCCTAGTGCAAACTATGGTTTTTGGGTGATAATGAGGTGTTCATTGTAGGTGTATCAGTTTTAATAAATGTACTGTCCTGATGGGGATGTTGATAGGGAGAAGGGTATCTGTTCTCTCCATTCAACTTTACTATGAATTTGTAGCTGCTCTAAAAAATAAAGTAATTTTTAAAAATCAAGGGACTGATCTTACATCGAGTACAGTGTCCTCTCTTCTGACTCTGCACCTCAGTAATTTTGTTGGATGTGGAAACTGGAGAACAGTAGAGGTAAAAAGCGTGAGCTCCATTTAGTACTAAGAAGTATGCTGAAAAAAGATAAAAACAACACATCATTTTTACTGCAGCCATGCCATCTTTTCTAAACCTTGGAGTGTGTGTGTGTGTGTGTGTGTGTGTGTGTGTGTGTGTGTGTGAGAGAGAGAGAGAGAGAGAGAGAGAGAGAGAGAAAACTAAATATTCATATAGAGATTCATGGATTGGATTTAATGGTTTTCATAGCCTGTGAAAAATGTTTTCCTTCACACTTAAGATTTAATAAAATACTTAAATTTTTAACCAAATGCTTTTTATTCATTAGGAGGTTATTCATGCTTTTCTTCTATATTGCTGAATCTCTAGCTCTCTTTAATAAAATTTCTAGTACTGACAAGTTAAAACAAAAAAGCAAACCCGCTCTGAAATTCTGAAAGATGAGTTCAAGTTTCTTCTGTCTCTGATGCAGAAAACTCAGACTAAACACAGAGTAGTGCAAATCATCTTTTGTCACGTGTCTTGGAAGATCCAGTCCCTTGAAGTTCCCCATCTCTCATCTTGGCAGCCTACGTAGGTGATGGAATTGCTTCCTCGGTGTTGTTTTATGTGGGGTCTTGTCAGAAAGCAGATTTGTAACACTGTTCATTTTTCTCTTTAAGTGATTGTAACAAATATTTGGTGGTAAATTAACTACCCAAATAGCGAATACTTTGTGAAATTAAGAGACACTCATTGGGTAGCTTTGGAATCTTTCTAAAATCCATGTGTTTATGCTATTATGGCAGATGATAACAATTATGTTTTTAGACATCAAGAGTGTTGTTCAGGATGTTCTTTTGTTAAGATACTTCCCAATTCAAAATGTCAGTGTTTAGTGATTTGTAAGACTTACTTTTTTTCCACATGCAAGGAAAATACTGCATTTCATCATAGAATATTTTCTACTTGATGTATCCAGCCTGATATAGTATATTGTTCTACTACCGTTACCTGTCTTTTTTGCTCTTTTAAGATAAAACTGCAGAATTAAGGATTGTTAAAAGATCCTCACCTTTAGACATGATTGATCTGTGTCCTAGTACATGTATTCCGCATAGGTTGTCTATTATATTTACCTCTTCCAGCATCTTATTCTGTCTTGTGTTTCTGTGAAAAGAGGACTCCTTACATTCTCTCTTACTGTACCTAGGGCTTGGGAGTAGGCAACACCATCTTTTATCTGAGCAGTATCCCACAGAATGATAGAGGTTTTTGGTTTTGTTTCCCCTTTTTCCTCCTCCTGTTTTAGGATCATTACTGTGCTTAAATTGTATCTTCATATCCAACTTGTCAGGTTTCCTATACCTCTAGTAGGACAGCTACTGCACAGCAACCTCCAATCATAATTCTTTTGTGAGGAAAACCAAGCACAGCAGCTTCAGGACAGAGCAAAGAGAGAATTTCTGTAGTGTATGGGACAGCTCTGACATTAACACGGCAATGCTGCCTTTTAAGTTGTGGAATAGAGCCATGGAATGATGAATGACAAGCTCATGGTGTGTGCAGGTCTGTAACAGATAGTTACAGAGGGTCATGCATTTTGATGAACTGGAGCTTAATTTACAAATTAATAGCCTCCGTGTCATATCTCATTGTGGTATAAACACAAAGATTCAGGCACTTTTTTATATTAGCAAGCAGCTAAATTGTGCAGATTATAAATGGTTCTTATGTTTTTTCCTGCTGTTCTCATTACTATATCTAGGGTGTTTGCTGGGTCAGGTTGCATTTAAATTGGACATCTATTTTATGTATTCAGAATATGGCCCTGAACCATTGTAGAGGTATAGGAAACCTGGGCTGTACCTAGATTTCTGTACAGGGAAATATTCTCTTATGTGTTTGACTTTTGAGATGAAAAGGCAACAGGTAGCATTCTCTTTCTTAATCCTGTACTTTTTTTTGGTGATTCCTGTTAAAAAAAAAAAAACTGGCACAAAAATATTTGACTAGATGTTAGAAATCAAGCCATTGAAATATAATTGACATTGAAAGTTAAAGTCACATTTAAGTAGCTGTTGCTTTCAGTTAAAAATTCCTGCTAGACACATTGTATTACTCATTGGTTATCATGACTTAATTTCACATTGCCCTCAACAGTTTTCTAAAGCACTACCTACCATTAATGCAGTTGATCCTCAATATTTTTCTGAAATAGGACAGTATAGCTTAGTGCTTCAGAGAAACATAAAAAAATTTTTTTAAAGACTTTATTTATTTATTTGACAGAGATCACAAGTAGGCAGAGAGGCAGGCAGGGGCATGGGGGAAGCAGGCTCCCTGCTGAGCAGAGAGCCCCAGGCAGGGCTTGATCTCAGAACCCTGAGATCATGACCTGGGCTGAAGGCAGAGGCTTAACCCACTGAGCCACCCAGGCACCCCAAACATAGAAATCTTAATTGTAAGCCAATGGGTTCTGATTTTGCTTTCCTTTGTTTTTTATTGTAGAGAAATATCTTACAACCACTGTCCCCAGCATGCAGTGCTCTTTTTTTTTT
>RCUC01112222.1:0-19151 GCA_003697995.1 Taxidea taxus jeffersonii | reverse complement strand
CGGCTCAGGTCATGATCCCAGGGTTGAGCCCCGAATCAGGCTCTCTGCTCATCGGGGAGCCTGCTTTCCCCCTCTCTCTCTGCCTGCCTCTCTGCCTGCTTGTGATCTCTATCTGTCAAATAATAAATAAAATCTTTAAAAAGTAAATCCAACTTAAAAAAAAAAAAAAAACCTGAAATGCCCATCATACTGCGGCACAAGCTAAAGCTGTCCATGATCAGCCTTACCTACTTCTCCAGCCTCATCCCTGCCCTTCAATCCTGTCCTCTAGCCACAATCATTACTTAAAAGTTACCTGAAGAAGTCTGGCTGTTTTGTTCCTTTAAGCTTTTGTTCATGTTGTTTTCTCAGCCCGGAATGTACTTCTCCCTGTCTTCTGTAGGGTACACCCTTAATTCATCTTTCAAGACTCATCTCAAATGTCATCTCTTCTCGGAGGCACTTTCCAACCTCTGCATGCCCAACGCAGAACTGACCTTTAGGCTCCTACCATCCCCCCTACGTACTTCTATGGCAACAACTGCCACACTTCATGACATCTATATATTTATGCATCTGTCTCCTCCCCCTGGGCCCATAACTCCTTGTAGGTAGAGACCTTGTCTGACTCATCTGTTTCCTCAGTGCCTACGACAGTGCTTACAAGTTAAGAGACATTCAAGGGATGTTTGCTGGCATTGGGAGGAAAGGAACAGAAAATGAGAAAGGACAAAGAAGAAGTCAATTAAGATGGCCCAAGGAGTGTAGAATAGTGTCTATCACTCTACCACTATCCCTGGCCTTTCGCTCTTTCCCTAAACTCTAGTCTTCAGAGAGCTTATTCATTCTCTTGGCTACAGCTCCCACATCCATACTGAGGAGCCACAAAACCACACTTCCAAAAGTATTAACCTCTGCCTCTTCTCTCCACCAGCTTCAGGTTCATCTCTAACAAATGGATCAGCTTTCTCTTGGGTGTTTCATTCCTACTTCACATCCAATACCTTTCAAACTGAACTCATCAAATTCCCCTAAAAAATGAGGAAACCTTCCTAATTCCCTGATCTTAATGTCTCAGAAACCCAAGCTTAAAATGTTATAGTCATACCTGATGGATCACTCTCCTACATCAGCCATATCCAGTTGTCACTGACTTTAATTTTTACTTCACAATCTCTTTTTCCCTCTTTCTCTCCTTATCCCACTCCACACCCCAACTTTAGCTCAGGTCTCATCACCTCATACACTCCAATCCCCTTCCCTCCCGGCCCACCTGTTTCCTACTAGCATCATATTGCTATTACCATCCTCAAAAATTCACAGTGGTTCACTATTTTCTATAATTTAAAATCTCAATTTATAAGCCTGCCTTTTAAGACCCCTCTGAAACATAGCTCCAAACCAACCTAACCAACCTGCTCAGGTCAGTCTCATCACTGCCCCAGGAATACCCAGGCCTAGTCCAGGCTTTTGCTTGATCCTTCTCAGCTCCAAAATGAAATGACTTTGTTGTTGTTGTTATCTACTTCATCTTTGCCCCTTGTACTTGATACAATTTTGTTTTTTAAGATCTGAAATAAGTTACAACTCCTCTGTGATAGCACCTGAGTGCTCTTGTCCCCAAAGACATACAATACGAGATCTATTACTGTGCAATCAATAATATAATTTCTCATTTTCTTTGGGTGTTTTTTTTTTTTGCCTGGCATATTAGAGGTTCAATAGGTACTCACTCCTTCCTATATTCCTTATTCCCAATTAGACTGTAAACTCCTCAATGGCACAAAATCATAATTTTTCCTAATCCTCCACAGTACCTAACACAAAATTGAACTCAATGCAGGCCACCAAAAATAACAGCTCAGTAATTTTTCCTATCCAAAAGATAGGAATCTCTTTATTTCTTAGAGAAATAAAAAGATGAGACATAATCCTAAAAAACACAGTTGAAAATAATCCTGACCTCAACTATATAAATTAAGATTCCTGACTTCCACCTCTGATCTCCACTCAAAAATACTACAATCTCCTGACTCAAGAGGTAAATAATAATCCTGTGCTCATGACATCATAAGCACATAGTTTGGTAATGACTGTGAGAAGGCAGGGGGTAGGCAGGGATGAAGGAAAGCAAATCAACTGAAAGAACAAGGTTGGAAGAACAAGTGTGTGATCCTGTGTTTATTAAATGTGAACACTGCTCCCCATTCCTTTTTTTTTTTTTTTTAAGATTTTATTTATTTATTTGTCAGAGAGAGTGAGCACAGGCAGACAGAGAGGCAGGCAGAGGCAGAGGGAGAAGGAGGCTCCCCGCTGAGCAAGGAGCCCGATGCGGGACTCGATCCCAGGATGCTGGGATCATGACCTGAGCCAAAGGCAGCTGCTCAACCAACTGAGCCACCCAAGCGTCCCTCTTTTTTTTTTTTTTTTTAAATTAGCCATATTTTCAAACAACTTAATTTCAGGAGGAAAAACCTGACAGTTTTTTCAGCAGAGTTACTATCTGGAAGAGCCTCTACAAAGCCCAAGTGCTCTGAAAAAGCCACCTTCATCTTCATCAATGCAACATAACAAAATAGGATTCCTCTAGATACTGTGAGTAAACACTCACTCTGACTATAACACAGTCATCATTTATAAATCGCTTAGGCATAAGGCAGACAACCTAAGTGGTCACAATGGACCTGCACAGATTTTGAAAAGAAATTGGTCTTTGTTAACATACTTATAGAATCCAGTCTTAATTATCCATAAATGGATTATCCAATTTACAGGATTTCTGAGGCATAGTCTTTAAACCCAGTATGACTGTTCTTCACCATCAGTATACCTCCTCACCATCAGGTAATACAGGCTTAGAAATGCAAATTCATTTCAACATCAGTATGATCCTCAAAACATTAAAATAAATCTGGCTTAAAAAATTATGCATTTTCAAACCAAGAAATTGTCATATTAAATTCTGAATTACTTATATTACTGTACCCTACAACAGCAGAGATAACTGGAAGCTAAATGCCCTTAAAACATGATACTGTCCTTACCATAAGCTCTTGAGGATAAGCCAGCCACAGCCTACAGGCCCACAATACAATGTGATACAGGCACAAACAGAGCTCAGCATAGTGAGTAAAGTGTATGAAGACAAAAACTTCTACAAGAATCCTATGTCTCTTGGATGATCCCTTTAGGCCAAGATGGTCCAGAAGAGAAACCGAAGAGTTACAATGTGCCGGTGCCTGCCTGACTCCTTGCCCCTGAGTTCCTGGACCAGAAGGCTCAACACTTGTTAAATTCATCCTTTGTTCAAGGACCTACAATGACTCTATTGACCCTTCCATGAACACCCAACAGAGTCTGGCCTCTGAGTCCCCTCCACCCTCTTGCCTGCTCTACCCATGACTTGACCACCCACATTCTCTCCAGTCCCTCTCATTTATTCCCCCAACAAACACAACTTAGTCATTCATGCCACCACTGCAAACTGTACATTCTATACTTTCTGCCTGGAAGATCTTTTATTTTCTTTTACTCTTAACACATAATAGCTATTTCATTTACTTGAATGCTCACACATATTTCATAGATAAGGATGGACAAGTAAACTGTCCAAGATCACACAGTCAGATTTGAATCAAGCTCTACCTCTATTGGCCATGCCTCTTTATGACTCTAATCCACAGCCTCCAAGTCCATTTCAAATTTTGCTGATTCAGAAATCTTCCCTAATTAATTTCACAGACTCTCTTACTTCTAGTTTTCTAGCCTTTACATATTCCATTTGTAGCACATTAAACTTGGTTTTGTTTATATGTTGTGTCCTAAATGTTAAAGCTTGTAACAGTATGCCTTCCCATTTATATATACCACCTTCCACAACCCCATTCCTGTCCCAAAGGCAAGGACACTTGTCTTTATATCCTTTCTATCTTCCCAAAGCCTGTCACTGGAGCTTGGAGACAGCTTAATCCACAAGAATGCTCAATCATTATTCAGCAAGGATTCCTTACTTAAAACAAAACAAAACACAGAGGCACCTGGGTAGCTCAGTCAGTTCACCATCTGACTCTTGGTTTTGGCTCAGGCCATGATCTCAGGGTCATGAGATTGAGCCCCGTGTCAGACCCTGCACTTGTGTCAGACTCTGCACTTGTGTCAGACTCTGCACTCGGTTTGCAGTCAGCTTGAGATTCTCTCTCCCTCCCCCACTGCCATTCCCACTTGTGCTCGTGTTTGTGGGTGCTCTCTCTCTCTCTCTCAAATAAATAAATAAATCTTTAAAAAAAAAAAACAACTTTCTTCTCTCATATTAAAAAATCAACTGAGTTCAGGCATTCATATAACTGTCCTGCATCAATATTCCAGTTACACATATTTTAATTATCTGAATTTATCAGGGGCTGTTGAAAAGATTTCACAGCTCTTAAGTTTCCATAGGGAAGACACTGCTGAAGCCACAATTCAAAGCACTTTCTCAAGATTTTTCCTTGATGGGATTAATGTTTGGGTAAAAGAGGGAGCCTCACAAGGATCTGCCAGGATCCTTGGCATTCTTAAGCATGCTTGAGAAGCTCGAAAACTTTACCCCCATAACAATCTGAAATTTTATTTTTAATACTGTTACTCCATCATATGGTTATATATATTGAATCTCAAAAACCCAAACAACACCTTCTGAGAAATGGGAATAGTGGTAGACTATTAGGCTGCCCTAGGCTTATTTCTACTTATTCAACTGCTTCAATTCCCACCCCACCAGCCACCAAATAATAAATGTAAGGAGAAGTTGACATAAATAGACATAAATAGGGGCGCCTGGGTGGCTCAGTGGGTTAAAGCCTCTGCCTTCAGCTCAGGTCATGATCCCAGGGTCCTGGGATCAAGCGCAGAGTCGGGCTCTCTGCTCAGCAGGGGAGCCTGCTTCCTCCTCTCTGTCTGCCTGCCTCTCTGTCTACTTGTGATCTCTGTCTGTCAAATGAATAAATAAAACCTTTAAAAAAAATAAACATAAATATACTTTCTACCTAGGGACACTTTTCTTTTCTTATACTCCTAACAAAGAGTAACTATTTCATTTGCTTGAATGCTCATACCTATTTTATAAATAAGGATGGAGAAGCAAATTGTCTAAGGTCACATAGTAAATGCCATAATCAAGATTTGAACCAAGTTCTATCTAACTTCATAGGTCATGCCTCTTTATGACTCTAATCCACAGATTCAATATAATCCAATTCCACATAATCCAATCCACATAATCCAATTCCATTTCAAATTCTGCTGATTCCGAAATCTTCCCTAATTTATCTCATTGATATAACTAGAATTTCCCAGACATCACTATTACTGGCATCAACCAACTCACAAATTAAAACAATAATTAAAAGTCAACAGACTCAGGGAGGTGATTCTGATTTTTAAAAATTTTATCTTACCCTCCAAATTAAATCTTTTTTCAACAGGGGTCCCCAGAAGTAGGAGATTAAGGAAGTATTTCCAAGTTGCTGGTGACTAACTCCAGCAAGTCCAACTAAAATTACCATTCATTACTGTTGAGCCTGCTTTACCCAAGTCAGCAGACAGTCCTTTCCCTGGCAAAGGTTTACATTTTTTTTTCCACAAGGGAGTCTCTGGCATTAAATGAAAGGGATAAGTCAAGTCAGGCAACAACAAAAAATTAGTAATAGTTTGGAAATTATCCTCCTTCCATCTTTCCCTCCTGCTTGAATGCTTAATGCCCAAAGTGGATATCTGTTCAATTCTAAATTATTCATGTTAATGGACAATTATCAGCAGAAAGGTGCTGATATTCCAAAATGGGAAAAAAAATTGAAAAATAATCTATTCCAGTTTTGGAAGATCTTTTCAGCATATTTACCTTCTCAATTATTCCTAGCATGAGCTAATATTTGTATTCATTTGTGATCACTAAGTACATAGTAACTGGCCACTTAGTCAGGGAGGTACTCTGAGGCATGCCGGGTAGCTAGTGGAAATTAGAACAAGACTGGCATTCACACTCCAGATGAGCAACATCAATTTCATTTATTTTACAGTTCTGTTCAGCCTTCAAAATATCAATAGACTAGCACAGCAGGTTGGTCCCTAAACTTTGAAAGAACTGTTCAGAAAAACAATGAGGACAAAGAGTATAATTGTTTGCCTATAATGTATTCATTCATAAGTTATGCACAGCAAATGTTTAAGTGTAAGTCCGATTCTCCCTAGTCACCCAGTATGTTCCTGTCTTCTCCACCCCACCAGAAATGCAGTCTCGTTCACTAGGAAAGACATTTTCTAAATGTTTTTTTAAAAACACAGGATTTGCTATCTTTTGGGGCTAGCCTCAGGACTACCTCTTCTTGCCCTTTTCCACCTTCGAAATAGATTCTGAAAGACAAAGGGATCCAACCTCCTCAAGGACCTCCTAAACTAATATAGTATGACAAGCCAAAGACTGAAAAATTACCAACTTCTGGTTGTTAAAAAAGCATTTTACATAGTTATAAAAATATGAGGAAAATAACAAAGTTCTGCTAATTCTTGCTTTTGCACTTAGGAAAAGGAAACCCCCTGAAGAGTGTGGGGGAGACTCTCTTACATATAATTTCACCAGCCCACTTCTTTCAACTTAATTTCCTATCCGTTTTGTGCCCAGAGGAATCACCTAGGTTAGACAGACTACCTAGACGAAAGGGGGGCGGGAGTGGGGGGAGACAGAGAAAGACTCAGAGAGGCTCAGGGAGACTCAGAGACTCAGAGCTCTGGTCCTTGTGAGCCGACAAGCTAAAAATACGCCGGCCCAGTAAACAAATCCCATTCCATCCCGACCAGAGCCACACCGTTAACCTAGTAATTATGAGAAGAGGAGTGAGATCACGCAGCCCCCGGCTTACTCATCATCAGCTTCTAAAGTTTCCATCGGCTCATGGCAACTTTTCTTTTTTCTAAAGTTCATAAGCCTGCCCTAGAGTCAATTGATCTCTTCTCTCTCTCTCTCTCTCTCTCACACACACGCACACACACACACACACACACACTTCTTTTTCGCTCCCTTCCTCCATTACTGGACGCACCTCAGTTTGGCTATCTATAGGGGAGAACAAGCTTGTTTTCTTTTCGTTGTACTTTTACACTCAGACTTTACAATGAACTTTATCCTACTATAGGGGTAGGACAGGGGGTAGCCCGCACTCTCAACCACCTTAAAACTCCACCATCCCTCCCCGAAAGTCTCGCTGACACGGGGGCGACCGTCCAAACTGCCCAGCACGGCTTAGGAAGGGAAGCCGGGAACCGGGATGAGAGCGAGGAACACGGGACGCAGGTGAAAGGGAGGAGTAACTGGGGAAAGGTTGGGACGACGCAAGGCATAGTCGGGGCGAGGAGGGGGTGCCGGGAGGCGGTGGCTCCGGGTGAAATATAATCAGAAAGAAGGGGGACAGTGGAGATCAGAGGGTCGGAGTTTGGGAGTGTGAAGAGGCGGGAGGGGCGAGAGCAGACGGGGAGGAGGGTGACAGGGCAGGGGGCTCCGTTACCCTCGCGGCTCCCGGGGCAAGGCCCTAGGCCGGGGCGGAGCACGGGGCCCGGCCGCCTCTCCTCATTCCTCGGCTGTGACCCCGGGGTCCGGCTGGCCCCTCCCCCGACGACGATGGAGGCGGAGGCGGTGGCGGAGACTGCGACCGCGGCTGTTGCTCCGTGCAGGATCAGGAGCTGGAGCCAGACGGCACTGATCAGGACTGGCCTCCCCCAGTGGCTTTTTGCCTTCTCCACACCCGGTCGCCACTCCGACTCCAGCGGCTGGTTCAGGATCGGTGGCTTTCGGCCGTCCGGCCGGAAACTAGCGCCAGTTTCCGGCCGGAGCGGGTTGGTGGTGACACCCAAGCCGCCCCCAGGCCTCCTCCCGCCCGGCCCGGCCCCGCCCCGCCCCGCCCCGCCCCGTCCCGTAGCAGGCCCGCCTTTAGCGCCGCTCCCCTGGCTCTGGCCAGTTTGGCGCCTGCCCCGCGCGTGACCCCGTGTTTTCCTGGCCAGTGTTCTTGAGGCCTCTGATCTGGAGAGTTCTTGAAGCGGAGCTGGAGGGTTGGGTCCAGAGGGAGCTCTTGAGACTTTGGGGCAGAGTCAGTTGGGTACAGCCCTTTGGGAAGAAGCAGAAAGAGGCGGGTAGTTTTGGAAAAGTGAGAAGGGTGAAAATACTTTCGAAGTAGAAGACTGAAATTCTAGTTACTCTTCGAGGTCGTTCTGGACTGACCAGAGGAAAATTAACAGTGCTTCTTCCAGACCAAGTCTCCACCCAGTTTTGCAGTCTTCTTCTGTCACACGTTAAGTGAACATACCCTTCTCTTTTAACACTCAGTACTTACTTACTTGCACAATGATGACATGTGTGCCTCAGCCCAATAGAAAAAAGTTAAGTATCGCTGTTGTTATTAGTGCCTTTTAACAGCATCACAGCATAATTCAATTCAAATATTTCTTGAGTCCCTACTATGCTCACTGATACTATGCTCATTGATATTGGGGACACAGAAATAAGTAAGACATAATTCCAGGCATCAAGGATCTTAACTTTAGTAAAATGTGTGAAACTATATTATGTAAAACAACTCTCTTGTGTGCTCTGTGAGGAACAATGGGCTAGGGCTATGAGAACATAAACTTCAGCTTATAGCAGACCTTCCATATTTATTGAATAAACAAATAAATATTAGGAGAATGTGAACTAAGAAGAGCCATTTAATCAAAACCTTTGTGACAAACACAAAATGGGGCCAGCCCCTTCTATAACCTGACCAAAGAAATCCTAAATTTTAATTTAGATTCCTAGCATTGTGGCACCTGATCTGCATATTCAAAATATTTATTGTCTAAATTGTGCCTGTTAGGCCTCCTTAAGAATGAGTACTGTACCACAGTCAACTTTTCCCCTTGGTACTTCCTGAGGTTCTCAGTCTCTAAATCGCGAGGGTGGAGCATAGACATTTTGGAATCATCCAGCTCAGGACTAGAAAATGGACATCTGAAACAGGAAACTGCCTAGACGGGCAGCTATATCTCCTGGGGACACCCACAGTTTAGAGTTGATTTAGGGCTGGGCCTAAGGCCGTGCCAAGGCCAAGAAGGTCAGAGTGTCTTGCAAGAGGCACACCCAGAACCAACAGTACAAGTTAGCAAGCAGAGCCATTTGACCTGGGCTTCAGGTATGGGGGGACTGCAAATTTGGGCTACTGTTCATGGCAAATTTGAGGAAGAGGGTAGAATAAGACTTGGTCATCTAAGTTGGTTCTAAGTGAACTCCATTGATCACAACCATCCCTTGCTAGCTAAATCTGAGGTAGGAGGACAGGTCCACAGATGAGGAGCCTCAAAAATGTATAGTTTTCTTGTTTCACCAAAGCCCTCCCAGGACAAGGTAATGCTGATCTGTTGACTATGTCTTTCCAATCTTAACTCCACTACCACCACCTTATTAGAACCAGGTACAGAGTTCAAAGGCACTCTCCAGCCTCATTACAAGGCAGACTTTTAATTTTGGCAATGACCACAAAAAGTTTCCATATTTGAAAGCAGGGCCAAACTCAATTAAGTAACCACAAATTTACAGGCTTGCCTGGAAATTTAGGGGCCAGGAAGTGATGGGGTTGCAATTGCTTTGTGCCTGTTTCTTACTCTGACCATCCATCACTCATTGTTGTTTGTGCAATTGCTCAATGAGCCGCTTGTTTTGGGTCAGCACAGGCTATGTGGGTAGCAGTGTGGTCAGCCAGGCTGGGAGCCAAGCCACCTGGATTCTGGTCCCAGCTCAGCCAGCCCCTAAGCCATTAAGTGACTCCCTTCCTATTCCTATGTGTCAATTTCTCTGCCTAGAAACTGGGGACCTCTTCTGTAGTGATCTGCAGCCATTTGGGCTGTCACAATGCTGAATGTTCAGAAGCAGCTGTCTGATGTTGTTGTCAGCTGCCAGAACACAGCTGATTATTTTTTGCTGCCAGGTAAAAGAATAGTAAAAGAAAAAGAAAAAAAGAAAGGAAGGAAGAATGAAAGAAAGAAAGGAAGGAAGGAAGGAAGAGAAAGAAAGGAAGGGAGGAAGGGAGGGAAAGAAAGGAAGGAAGGAAGGAAGAAAGGAAAGGAAGGAGGAGGGAGAGAGGGAGGGAAGAAGGAAGGAAGAAAGGAAGGAAGAAAGAAAGAAAGGGCGACTGCAGAGAAAATTCTACCAGTGTACCAGCCACATACCCTCATCTGCCATTCGGTACTAAGTTCTCTTCCAACCTAAGGCCTGTTTGTGTTTACTCATCTTAGCAATTCGAAGGGATGCTCCAAGGAGTTCCCTGAGCTTTCATTTCACTTTAAGCAAGAGCAGAAAAAACAGAAAAACTAAAAGGAACATTGCACCAGAAAAACTAAAAGGAGTGACTATTTCAATACTAGCTAATGGATAGAGTGGGGGAAATGTTCAGAGAAAGCTATTTTGCAGCTAACCAGGAAAAAAAAACAAACAAACCAGCAATTGTTTGCATTTATATGCTCTTGTGGTGGGACAGAACACCAAACCAAAATAACTTCCTTTCCACTACCACCACTATAATTAAAACCAGCAGTCCGGTAGAGTTTCAAAACAGCATATTGTACGTGCCTAAGAACCTCAGACTGACTGAGAATTTGGGAGACTGAAAACCAGGAATCTAAATATTTTTAAAATGTACATAGTTTGGGGCACCTGAGTGGCTCAATCAGTGAGCATCCAGCTCTGAATTTTTGCTCAGGTCGTGATCTCAGGGTTGTGGGATGGAGCCCTACGTCTGGATCTGCTCAGTGGGGCATCTGCTTGAGATTCTGTTCCTCTTCCTGTTTCTGCCCCTCTCCCTGCTCATGCTCTCTCTCTCTTCTCTCAAATAAATAAATCTTTAATAATAAGAAAATAAATAAATATATCCACAGTTCTTTTTCTTTTCTAGCTATAATTGTCATACCACACTGTATCAGCTTCTGTTGTACAGCATAATGATTCAGTATATGTGTATGTTGTGAAATGATTACCACAATAAGGCTAGTAGACATCCATACTATAGTTACAATTTTTTTCCTTGTGATGAGAACTTTTAAGACTTACTCTCTTAGCAACTTGCAAATATGCAATACAGTAGTATTATTAACTGTAGTTGCCATCCTTTGCATTACTTCCCCAGGACTTACTTATTTTATAACTGCAGGTTTGTATCTTTTGACCCCTTTCACTGGTTGCCCACCCCCACCCCACTCCTCTCCTCTGGCAACCACCAATCTGTTCTCTGTATCTACGAGCTCAAGCTCAGCCTTTTTGTTTTGTTGCTTTGTTTTGTTTGTTTGGGTTTGTTTGTTGTTGTTTTAGGGTTTTTTTTTAGATTTCACACATAAGTGAAATCATACAGTATCTCTCTTTGTCTGACTTATTTCACTTAGTATAATGCCCTCAAAGTCCATCTATGTTGTCACAAATGGCAAGATTCCATGTTTTTATGGCTGAATACTGTTCCAATATATATATGTTATATATACAAAACATGTTTGTGTGTGTGTGTGTGTGTGTATATATATGTAGGTATACCACAATTTCTTTATCCATTCAGCTATCAATGGACACTTAGGCTGTTTCCATGTCTTGGTTATGGTAAATAATGCTGCAGTGAACATGGGGTACGTATATCTTTTTGAATTAGTGTTTTCATTTTCTTCGGGTAAATACCCAAAAATAGAATTGCTGGATCATCTGATAGTTCTATTTATAATTCTTAAAGGAAACTCCATCCTGTTTTCCATATTGGCTCCATCAATTCAAATTCCTACCAACAGTGCACAAGGGTTCCCTTTTCTCTACATCCTCGCCAACACTTGTTATTTCTTCTTTTTGATGATAACCACTATAATGTGTGTGAGAGGATAGTTCATTGTGGTTTCGATTTGCATTTCCCTCATGATTACTGATGTTGAGCACTTATTCATGTGTCTGGGGGCCATCTGCATGTCTTCTTTGGAAAAAATGTTTAAATCCTCTGCCCATTTATTAATCAGATTGGTTTTTTGCTATTAAATTGTATAAGTTCGTCATGTATTTTGGACATTAACCCATTATTGGATAGGTGATTTTGATTTCCTTTGCTCTTTGCATAAGTTTTTAGTTTGATGTAGTCCCTCTTGTTTATTTTTGCTTTCGGTGCCTTTGCTTTTGGACTCAGAGCCAAAAAAATCTCAAGACAGATGTCACCTATGTTTTCTTGTAGGAGTTTTATGGTTTCAGGTCTTAAATTCAAGTCCTTACCCCATTTTGAGTTTATTTGTGTGGGTGGTGTAAGATATTTTGTGTATTGTGGTCTAGCTTCATCCTTTTGTACGTGGCCATACAGCTTTCCCAACATTTATTGAAGAGACTGTCCTTGCCCCCACTGCATGTTCCTGCCTCCTTTGTCATAGAATACGTGGGTGTCTTTCTGGGCTTACTATCCTGTTCCATTGATCTATGTGTCTGTTTTTAATGTCAATATCTTACTGTTTTGATTATAATAGTTTTGTAATATAGTTTGAAGTCAAGGAGCATGATGCCTCTAGCATTGTCCTTCTTTCTCAAGTTTGCTTTAACGCCTCAGGGTCTTTTGTGGTTCCATACACATTTTAGGATTGTAGGTTCTATTTCTGTGAAAAGTGTCATCAGAGTTTTGATAGGGATTGCATTGAATCTACAGATTGCTTTGGATAGAATAGACATTTTAATAATATTAATTCTTCCACTCCCTGAGCATGGAATATCTTTTTCTGTATCTTCTTCAGTTTCTTTCAATGATGTCTTATAGTTTTCAGTGCACAGGTCTTGCACCTCCTTGACTAAATTTATTCCTAGTATTTTATTCTTTCTGATGCAATTGTAAATGGGATTTTCTTACTTTCTTTTTCTGATACTTCATAAGTTAGTGTATAGAAATGCAACAGATTTTTGTATATTGATTTTGTATCTTACAACTTTATTGAATTCCTTTATTAGTTCTATCATACATGGTTCTTATAAAGCTAAACACATTTCTACCCTATTACCCAGCAATTCCACTCCTGGGTATTTACCCAATGGAAATGAAAACATATGTACACAAAAAGCTTATATATGAATATTCAAAAACTGCTTTATTCATAATTGACCCAAACTGAAAATATCCCAAATGTCTACCAGCAGAAAAATAGACAAATAAATTGATCAAACAATGGGACACATATTTTAAAAATGAACTCCCTTTAAACACAACATGGATAATAAATCTCAAAATCATTCATGAGCAAAAGAAGCCACTTATATGAAATCTGAGAAGAGACAAAGGTAATCTTGAAAATAGAAATTAAACGGTTGCCTATGGCAGAGGTTTGGGGGGAAGTAGGAGGGCATGAAGAAACTTTCTAGGGTGATGGAAATCTTCTCTGTCTTGATGGGGTAGCTGTTACACATGTACCTCAAATTGTATACTGAAGCTCTGTGCATTTCACTGTGTGAATTTTACCTCAATTTTAAAAAGAGAAAACAAATATCCTGGGTTCCTTTATAATACTTAACCAAGTTATAAATTCACATTTATTTGCTGATTATTTTACTGATATTTGCTTCATCCATTAGATTGTGAAGCTCCACAAGTTCATTATTTTGTTTATATTACCTAACACAGTGCTTGACCCATGGTACCCATTCATTAAATAGTGAATGAATGAATGAATTGACAGTTGAGAACCACTGTTTTGGTAGCACATATCAGACTCTTTTAACAGAGTCACATCCAGGGACGCCTCGGGGGCTTAACTGGTTGGCCATCCAACTTGATCTCACCTCAGGTCTGTATCTTCAAGCCCCACATTGGACTCCACACTGGGTGTGCAGCCTAGTTTTAAAAAAAGAGTCACAGCCAGATTCATAATAGTATAACTGGGTCTCTATATTCATAGGACCTCTGTCTCTTTGTGGACCATTGTGAAATTATGCTTCCTAAAATACTCCATTGATATTTTCTCTCTTTTCAAAAGCTGCAGCATCATGTTCTTTACTTAACCAATGTCTGTGCCCCTTTTTCTTCCTTGCTTATAGAACCCTGATTACGTTCATGTGGCCACCCTTCTGGGTGGCTCCAGTGGAGAGGTATAGGCTTCATGGAAAGGAGATGGGTGAAACACTGACAGATCTGAAGCCAATTATGAGGTTTCATTCCCCTTGTCAGTGCTTGGTTTAGGCATGTGATAAAGTTCTGACCAGTGTGAGATTCAGGGAAATGTGCTTGACTTCTTTACTCTTTTTATTTTTTTTTAAAGATTTTATTTATTTCTTTGACACAGAGAGAGATCACAAGTAGGCAAAGAGGCAGGCAGAGAGAGAGGGGGAAGCAGGCTCCATGCTGAGCAGAGAGCCTGATGCGGGGCTCAATCCCAGGACCCTGAGATCGTGACCTGAGCGGAAGGCAGAGGCTTTAACCCACTGAGCCACCCAGGCGCCCCCTCTTTTTATTTTTTTGACAGACAGAGACCACAAGTAGGCAGAGAGGCAAGGAGAGAGAGAGGGGGAAGCAGGCTCCCTGCTGAGCAGAGAGCCCAATGCCGATGCAGGTAGATCCCAGGATCCTGGGATCATGACCTGAGCTGAGGGCAGAGGCTTTAACCCACTGAGCCACCCAGGCACCCCTTGACTTCTTTACTCTTACAAAAAGATACAGAGAAATAAGAAAAGACTCTCTGCTGCTGTTGACTGTTGTTGGATCTGGAACTGTTGTCCTGGTCAGGGGACAAGATGACATACTAAGGATGGCCGAGCAAAAAGATGAAAACAACCTGGGTCTTGAGTGAACTGCTGAATTAGCCAACTCCTTGGAATTCTTATTATATGACATAATACATCTTCCTTATTGTTTAAGCCATTTTGAATTAAGTTTTTCTATCATCTGTAACCAAAAGCATCTCAACTAATAAAAACCCATCAACAGCTCTTCAATATCTATAGGATAAAGTCAGAAATCCTTAGTCTGCCCTGTAAGGTCCTATATAATATGACCCCAGCCTAGTCCTAACCCCAGAATATGCCAAATTTTGCCAATTTATGTTCTACATTCTTCACCACCAGTAGTATGCTGCTAAATACTAACAAGCAGCTTTCCAGGAGGAAAGAATCCCGACTTTTAGCATTTACCAACTTCCATGCTGTAAATACGCCTATCCATGACAATTACATGCTACTAATGTGACATCACTGAACATGAACTTGGAAAAGAGATGTGCAATCAGCACTAGCAAGCCAATGAGACCACACCACCATGCTACCATCTAGCTTTCTCCCCTTGGCCATAAATTTTCTCCCCAGAATTCAAGGCCCAACCTGTATCATTTTCTGTATCTCCTTTTAAAAACTTCCTGTAAAATCCCAAACTATGAATGTCTTTACCAGTTGGAATCTAACAGTTGCCTTGAATTGTTTTTCACAGGTATTTTCTTTCTTTTTTTTTTTTAATTTATTTATTTGACAGATCACAAGTAGGCAGAGAGACAAGCAGAGAGAGAGGAGGAAGCAGGCTTCCCACTGAGCAGAGAGCCCGATTCGGGGCTCGATTCCAGGACCCGGGGATCATGACCTGAGCCGAAGGCAGAGGCTTAATCCACTGAGTCACCCAGGCGCCCCTCTCACAGGTATTTTCTAATAAGTCAACTATTTAATCAACTAATTAAAAGAAAACCTAGGAATAATAAGACAGCAAGAGAAAAGAGTTCTGTGAACCATTTTCATTCCTGCAGCTTCTAAGGGGTTCCTAGCATTAGGCTTTAGGGGAGCTCTGGTAGAACATCCAGACCACCAGGCCTTACGAGCACTAAAGATCGCAGGAGGTACTTTGTTGTAAATAGGACTTATCAGCTCTCAATTATTGCAAGTGCTGGTTCCCGGGAGAACCATGTTAGGACATTATCTAAAGGGCTATTGGCAAGGTTGGACATGTTCCTATTCTGGTCCCGACAAATCCCCTAAGGATGTGAGAATGGGCTTCTTTGGCCATCAGAGACCTAGCAACAGGTGGGTGAGGAAGAAAATCCTGCTCCTGAGGCTTTGCAGACAGCGAGTGCAACATTAACCTGATTGGAACACCCGCCAGGTGGGTCAGCCTCGTCCATATCTCACAGGCAACACACCCTCGGCTTTGAAGGAAAAGCAAATAATTAAATTGCCAACATTGGCTGAGGCAATGAGGAGAGGCTGGGCAATGGAGTGACTAAGTCGCTGTGTCCCCTGACTAGGTCAGCCCTGGGAGGCAGGCCAAATTCAGGCTACTGGAAACTGACAGAACATTCAGGAGATAGAAGATGCGAAACTGCACTGAACTGCCCTTTTTTATGTGACTAATGGTGCAACGAACTCTATAGGTACTACACACAAAGAATGTTTTCTAAATTATAAATATGTGCTTTTCCCCCTGTATCAGAGAGCTCTAGGATTGAGTGACTATATCAAATTGGCATCTACCAGAATCTTTCTCAGTAATGTGCCCTCTGTCTATCGCTTTCCAGGTTACTGAAATGATGAGTATCAGTTCCCACATTACTTATGGTCTGTGGACAAGCCTGGGCATCATAGCAGCTCCTCATAGAGAAGTAAACAGATGATAGTTTTTTCAGCTGAAAAAATAATCTGGAATTGAAAAATGTCATCATTGGGGCACCTGGGTAGCTCAGATGGTTAAGCATCTGCCTTTGGCTCAGGTCATGATCTCAGGGTTCTGGGATGGAGCCCCACGCCAGGCTCCCTGCTTAGCGGGAGCCTGCTTCTCCCTGTCCAACCTGCTTGTGCTCTCTCTCTCACTATCTCTTTTCACTATCTGTCTCTCTCTCTCAAATGAATAAATAAAATCTTAAAAAAAAAAAGGAAGAAGAAAAATGTCACCATTACTTAGGTTACCTCGGGTTATACTTTTCCTAGTGTGTTAGGGAACCTTCCCATTTGAAGAAGAGATGAGACCCTAGGGTCAGAAGAAATGGGTAGAACAAGACCAAGAACTAGGGAGGTATCTATGGATGAGTAAAGTACTACAGGAGTACCTAAGAGAAAAGTGTAAGACCTGACAGACATTTAAAAAGGAGGCATCGACTACAGGAAGAGAAAGGAAGGCTGAATAATGAGACCCAGTTAGATGAAGGTCGCCAAGTGTTAATCTAGGATGTTTGGACCTGTCACAATTTCTAAGTGGGCTAGCTCCCCACAGGCGGTGCCCTTCTCCCCCTCCCTCAGGCCGGAGATCGCACACAGCTGGCAGCTCTGCTCTTACTTGCCAGTAACTGATACTGAATATAGCACCAGACCACTTGCCTCGTTGTCTAGATCCTCTACAGGAGCAACAAAACTCAATGAAAGGGGAATTAATAAAATTCAGTGAATTCTGTCGCTATTTTTAAGTGCCCACCATGCACAAGGCATACAAAGATACAATCATCGCCCTCAGAAAGCTTTCATGAGCAAGACTAGGCCTTAGTAATCCAAATCCTTCTGTGCCTGACACATGTCCTTCACTTTATCCAGGAAGGAAGATGGAAGGTGATACAGACTCAACAAGACAATGTGGCCTTTGACTATAGACATTCATTCCTAAAAGTGGCTGAAAGGGCTGATTATTGCTACCCATGCAGTACACTTGGTCATTGATTTCCTGCTTCCTCCAAAGCTTTCCTTTTGATCTTTAGTTTCCTCCTCCTCTCCTCTAGATGAAAAATATTTACAGGCCCTCCTGCAGCAAACAGCTTCTAACACTGAGAAAGAGCAGATGATGGCCACTTAGCACAGAAACACAACCCAGTGAGTTGGTGTTGCTTTGGCCTATTCCAGGGGTTATCCTCACCACTGGACAAACACAAAACTCAGATTACACTGCAGATTCAGCTCCTTACTAGTGTCCCTCCCTAAACCTAGGCTAGTTGTTCGGGTTTTTTTTTTTTTTAAAGTCTGAATCCATTGTCAATACCTCTACGCTGAGTCATTACCTCTTTTTTCCACAACCACAATGTTACCTCATTACCTCTGACCTCAACTACTGTAAAATAACTCCCCAGCTGTTCTCTTGCCTACAATCTCTCTCTTCTCTTACCACCCCTCATGCCTTGCCTAAAACTAAGGTCTAGTTGGGGCACCTGGGAGGCTCAGTTGGTTAAACTCAGGTCTTGATCTCAGGGTCGTGAGTTCAGCTCCATGTTGGGTGTAGAACCTTCTTAAAAAAAATAAATAAATAAGGAATGCCTGGTGACTCACTTGTTTGGGTGTCTGCCTTTGGGTAAGGTTGTGATCCCAGGGTTCTGGGATTGAGCTCCCTGCTCAGTGGGGAGTCTGCTTCTCCCTCTCCCTCTCCTGCTCCCCCTGCTTGTGCTGTCTTGCTAATAAATAAATTAAAATCTTAAAAAATAAATAAATAAAACTAAGGTCTAGTCAGTCATTCCCCTGTTCAAAAACCCTCAATTGTCCTTGAAGAGAAATTGATCTACTGCCAATAATAATAATTATTGTGATAATTATTACTATTTTAAGTATCTGATCATATGAAATAAAATATTGTAATTATAATTACACTGATTATAATGCACTTATAATAGTATTATTATTATTTTAAATATAGTTGGTACTAAACATAACTGAGGGACTAAAAGAATATATAGAGATTTTAGATTTCTTTGGGACCACTGTGTAAACTGAGAAAGAAAATATTGTCATTTAAAACCAAAACTGACTATGGATGCTGCCTTTTAAAGGAGATGACATAATTCATAGAACAAAGAAAACATTCCTCTCGCTGCCTCCTTTCCCTCACAGAACTGGAAGAAGGGATTGGTGGCCATTGCAAGCATCTGCCGTTTCTTCTGAGTCTCAGGATGGGAACTGAAACAGATAATCCATAATTCAGAAGGACACATTAATGCATCCTGGACTGTAATAAAATAAGGAAAATCAAATTATAAAAGGAAAGCCCAGTGGTCAGGAAAATGAGGAGTCTTTTTTTTTAATTGTTTTTATTTAAACATATAATGTAACCCCACCACCCTCTCCCAACCCCCCTCCCCCCTCACCCCCCTCAGTTTGTTTTATGACATTAAGAGTCTCTTTTGGTTTGTCTCCCTCCCGATCCCATCTTGTTTCATTTTTTCTTTTCCTACCCCCT
>RCUC01112218.1:0-19299 GCA_003697995.1 Taxidea taxus jeffersonii | reverse complement strand
ACACCTAGAGCGATACGGCGGCCAAAGCACAGAGCTGGACCAAAGAGCAATGTAATGATGCAGGTGGTCAGATCTGCATCCGTAAGAAGAGGAAGACAGTCTGGGCAGGGCCACCAACAGCCCAGAGCACAGCTCACAGTTTACAGTAGCTTGCATCACAAGCTCCTGTCAACCAATTATTAGAACTTGGTGTTTCCCAAAGGAGGCAGGAAATAGTGCTTGACTGCACTCTACATCGTAAATATAGGCTACAGTGGGTCTGGCAACTGGTAATATGACTTCACTTAATGAACACTATTCAGTCATTTAATACTCAACCTGGGAGCAGATCCTATTTGATTTGTTAGCTTGTCATGTTCCCTGGAAATAAGCAGGAAATTGCAGGAAGTAATGTTTTCAAAGCAGCAGATGGCAGTCTTTCCTATGCATCAGATCTAAAGGTTTTATGATATGAGAGGTTGTCTTTTACAGAGGATCAAAGAGTTTAAGGAATACAGCACTTTGCAGGAAAGTTGGGGGTACTTAATTCTAAAGTCCAATCTACATTAAAAAGTTCATATCCAATTCTAAAAATTTATCCTAAGGAAATAGCTCAAGAAAAGGAGGAAGGAGAATATATATATATAAAGATGGACACTGCAGCATGATTTATAAAATGAGAAGCAACCTGATGTTCTTAGGGAGGAGGATTGAAATTATTTTTTATCCATCCAATCTACAGATTATAGTTCAACCATCAAAATGACAAATGTGGGAAAATGCTTCTTAGCTAAGATTCAGTTCAAACAGTGTACAGGAAGTATTTCCATAATACAGCCTTTGCCATACACACACACACATATACACATGAACATTAGACTGGTAATTTTTGCAAAAAAAAATAAGATATTGTTTTGAGGGGCTAGGATTATTAATGCCTTTACTTGTATTTCCTATTTTAAGCAATTTTGTAATTGCCTAACAATGATATGACAGCTTCCCCTCCTAAGATAGCCTTACCTAGAAAGTATCTGGATAGCCTATGCTTTGGGTGATTTTAAGATAGTAAAAGAGGGTTAAAGATTCCCTGAAGTTCTGGTTGGTTGTCTGGCTTTAGGAAAATTTACCTTCTCCCTTCTTTAGAGCCTGAGTTTCCCAATATTTCCCTCGAGTTGTTGTTGGAGCTAACACAGTATTTCTTACTTTCCTGGTGAGACCTCTAAAGTGAGGTGCTGGTGTTCAAGTTATGGGACTTGCACTGAAAGCATGTGGTGTTGTAGTGATGGGCAACTGTTGGGATAACTGGAATAAACTTTGTTCTCTATGGCCCCTGTGGAAAGAGCTGGGGTTCTGCAATAGGGAGAGAGATGGGTTGCCTTTTACTCTTGACATCTGCTCTGGGACTCAGAAGAAAGAGCTGACAACTGAAAGAAGGATGTGACATGGTCTCCAAGATGCCATCAAGGCATTTCTGCAAGATTCATCCCCCTTAGGAGAGGCAAGACAAGGCTAAATATGCAACATACAACTACTTTTTACTGTACCCCATTATTAAGTGACCTTTGTTCTGGGTACTCAATGCATGTTCTCCCCCTTACCTTCATAGAAACTCCAGGCAAATATGATTGCCCCATTTTATAAAGGACAAAACTGAGGCCCGGAGAGATTGCGTATTTTATCCTAGGTTTCTCAGTATGAAAATTGCTGACATGGAATCAAATCCAGTCATCTGACTCTAAGCTATTTCCACTATCCTATATGAATGCAGATGGTCTTCTTTCCTAGACCTGGTACACAGTGACAGTCAATAAAACTTAACTGACACTGTGAAAAGGTAGAGAAAGGAGAGCACAACAGAACCTAACAGCTGGAGTTTCCCAGAACTCCCTCAGGAAAGCTTCTTTGTTTTACAGAAGTAGAAAGTGAAAATCAAGTAGATAAGATCCAGTTTCAAAACAGTATTTGTGGGGTGCCTGGGTCGCTCAATCGGTTGAGTATATGACTCTTGGTTTTAGCTCAGGTCATGTCTCAGGATGGTAGGATCGAGCCCCATATGGGGCTCTGTACTGAATGCAGAGTCTGCTTGAGATTCTCTCTCTCACTCACCCTATGCCGGTCCCTGCTCAGTCTCTAAATAAATAAATAAATCTTAAAAAATAAATAAATAAAATTACAAGAAATAAAAATAAAACAATATCTATACAGTGCTTTAAGCACAACTGTTATGGGCCGAATTGTGTCTCCTCAAAATTCATATATTCAAGCCCTAATTCCCAGTATCTCAGAATATGACTGCATTTAAAGATAGGGTCTTGAAAAAAGTAAGTTAAAATGAGACCATTAGGGTGGGCTCTAATCCAAAATGACTGGTATCCTTGGAGTAAGAGAAATTTGGACACAGACAGCTACAGAAGAAAGACCTTATGAAGACAGAGAGGTGGCATCTATAAGTCAAGGGAGAGAGGCCTCAGAAGGAAGCAACCCTGAGGACACGTGGTTAAGTCATCCTTTCTGCTTAACAACAGGGTTTGGGTTTTGTGGGGGGAGGTGTGTTTCTTGTTTTGTTTTGTTTTGTTTTAGTATAAGTATAGCCCATGCAATATTTGAGACATATTTGTTGTTTATCTGAAATTCAATTTACTTAGGTGCCCTGTATTTTCACCTGGCAACCTGATTTTGGTGTCCTTCAGCTTGCTTTCCAATCCGTTGAAGAAAGAGAGGGTGGGAAGGGTCTTTCCTCTGTGTCATTCAGAATTACCCTGAGCTTAGGTCTTACTCCAGGAACTGCGTTTTGTTTTGTTTTGTTTTTAAGATTTTATTTATTTATTTGTTAGAGAGAGAGAGAGAGTGAGAACAGGCAGACAGAGTGGCAGGCAGAGGCAGAGGGAGAAGCAGGCTCCCTGCTGAGCAAGGAGCCCGATGTGGGACTCGATTCCAGGACGCTGGGATCATGACCTGAGCCGAAGGCAGCTGCTTAACCAACTGAGCCACCCAGGCGTCCCCAGGAACTGCGGTTTAACACCATCCCCAGGCGATTTATATGAACATTACTATTCAAGGGGCATTAAGCTAGAATAGTTACTGTCCAGAATGACTTCAGGCCCTTTGAGGCCTGAGATTCTAGGATTTTATGAGGGAAGAAAATGTGAGACAGGTTATCAGGGTTTTGTTATTTATTTATTTATTTATTTATTTATTTATTTATTTTGCCTTTTTCTTGAAATACTGATATAAATCTTTATGGGGCAATGAGAAATATTGAAAAATCAATAAATATTCCATTTACAGAATTACAATTATTTATGAGGTTTCTGAAGATAGGAGTAACATGGAGCAGAATTTTATAGTTGGTAAAGCATCACAAAAAATGCCTTTAATATTGGATTTCAAATCCCTTATTCAAGTCACTAGCAGAATATTCACAGTAGAAGAAAGGCTACTCATTTACAAATAAGAACACATTTTTTAAGCCATAACATCAAATATGAGATACAGAGGGAAGAAAATATTTCCTAAATCATATATGAACTCACTTAATTAGTGTTTATTAAAACACCTGAGGTTGGGGCTCCTGGGTGGCTCAGTGGGTTAAAGCCGCTGCCTTCAGCTTGGGTCATGATCCCAGGATCGTGGGATCGAGCCCCACATCCGGCTCTTTGCTCTGCGGACAGCCTGCTTCCTCCTCTCTCTCTGCCTGCCTCTCTGCCTACTTGTGATCTCTATCAAATAAATAAATAAAATCTTAAAAAAAAAAAAACACCTGAGGGAAGTGAAAGTCTTTCTCCTGTTATGATGGACAGACACAATTTGTATGAGATGTCACAACACCCCCTTATGCAAAATTTTAGATGACCTTTTTGGGGAGACAGTCTCAAGATGACTGAGATGGGAATGCCATCCAATTGCTCTTCTTACTGTGCCTATAAAAATCATTATAGCTCAAATAAATATATGAATTGGCTCATTCAGCAAACAAAGATTTATTTCCTACTTTATGCAAAGCTTGAGGGATGGGGTGTATGTGTAAGAAGAAGGGTACAGGGAAATCCAGACATGCACAGTAACTCAGAATAATATGAGTGATAGCACTGTCTACACCAGGCCCTTGAAATGAAGAGATAGAGCATGGGGGTATGTATGAGGGTGCAAGTGGTCTGCTCTAAGGCCAGGAAGGCAGGCTGGGGGATCCTATCAGAAAACCCCCATAGTCTCCAACATTGAACTTATCATCATTGACCTGCATCCACACCCAATTAAACAAAATGTACTTAACAA
The DNA here is from genome assembly GCA_003697995.1 of Taxidea taxus jeffersonii. Classification (NCBI taxonomy): domain Eukaryota; kingdom Metazoa; phylum Chordata; class Mammalia; order Carnivora; family Mustelidae; genus Taxidea; species Taxidea taxus. The sequence goes on along the minus strand of RCUC01112218.1, from coordinate 15,045 downwards.
TTGATACATTTCCATCTGTCTGGTTTTAAGTTACTCAAAAGCCTTTCCAGTTTAATAAACATTTTCTGCAATATTATTTTACTCTGACATTAATTTACACCTTAGAAGAATATACTTCATTAAATATTAACTTAAGAAGTGACACTTAAAAAAAAAAAGTGACACTTAAGAAATTTGGGATTTCCAAATCATTAATAATACTAAACAAATATATACCACCCTCTCTTCATATGTGGCCCACAGAGGTTCACATTATGAAAAGAATTTTGGTGATTTATTTGATCTCAGATCCCCAGATGCTATTTTTCATAAATTCCTAGAAATAGTCTACACTTCAGATAATGAACAAATGCATGTTACATTATTTCAATGAGTACATGGGATTATTAAAATATGTATTTATCCCCAAATGCTAATGTAAATTCAAGCACTTGAATAAGAACCCCTCAGGGACCTCTCTTTCCTTTGTGCAGTGGGAAGTACCTGCAAGTGGGGGTGAATCTGCTTGTGTGCATGGCCAGAAGAAAGGGACAGGAGCTTATGCTAAGTAATGGGGGAATTTTGCAGTCATTTTCTGGTGTGCTGCCTAGACCTTTCAACAACAGTGGGCTCTCTGTGTCTTAAACATTATCTGGAAAAATTCAAGACCATCTTAAGCAACATGAGGAGACTGGGGGTTACCTAGGAGCAACTCAAGCCATCTAACTCTCCTTTCTCCACCACATTATTAACCATAACAGTACCCCATTCTGGGCTGAGCTCTGGACTACATACATTTTGTCATTTTGTCCTTACAAGCCTAGATAAAATTATGTGTGTTGATCTCCACTTAACAAAGGAAAATAAAACCCAAGGTCAATGAGCTAATGAATGGTAAGGGATATCTACTAACCCAGATTTGTCTTAACTGAAGCCAGTTTCGTGTTCCCTAAGAGGCACTACTTCCCAATGCCATGTAGAATGTGGTATTAAAACTAATAGTAATAGTAATAATAACAATAATAATAGTAAATAGCAAAATAGTAAATAGCACACTTTGAAGGCAAAGGAGAGGACTGTGACATAGGACTTTAGGCCTAAATGTGGAGCAGGGGAAAGCTCAGCGCGAAGTCAGACAGCTAGGCTCATCTACAGATTATGTACATATTAAATGTATTCATACTAGCTTTGGTTAATCTCCATTTGCACCAGACGGGAGGTAATTCTCCATGGTATTTCTATGAGACTTGTGACAGCTTTTGTTCAGAATGATCTTTTCAAAGATGTGTACACAGCAAACAGCCTTGGAAAGTAGAGATAATGTCCCCCTCCTGGGCTGAGAGATTCATTTCCTGATTAGGGTAGTGTACACTTGGTCCCCAGGGGACAAAGTTTGGGCATGTTTGCTAGCATCTCTCTGAGGGGTTTCCTAAGCTCACTATTCCTCAGTGATGGCACAACTCACTGTGTACACAGTATCCATCTGGACTCCTCCCCATAGCCCCCGTGGAATTTGGGGGTCATGGGAACTGATGCAGACATGCAGCTCATGCTGCCTGTTGTAAGTAATCAACTATCTAAATCTATCTGGGTTTGTTGAGTCCTTACCGAGTGAATCTACGCAATTGTCCAGAGCTGACCTAACAGCAGACTGCTACTGTTTAGGGACTGTTTCACCACACCACCTACTCCCGCCTCCCATCCATTCTCCACGCAGCACAATCCTTTCCTGAACCTCACTTCTAACAACTACCCCCCCTAGCCTTCCTTGCCTCTGACTTTCTGGTCAGAATTGGACAATGAGAAGTGTGAGGGGAGGTTGGGAACCAAGAATTAGAGTATTTATTCCTCTTGCTTCTTCTTGGCCTTTGTGGCAACAGCTTTTGTTGACAGTCCCTCTATGAAAGAGGGATTTGGTCACTTTGGCCCTCACCTATCCTTGTCAGACCCAGGGAGGAAAAGAACAGACACCCTTGCATCTGTTGCCATCTTTTATTGGATCCTTTGAGCCCAACCAAATCTCCATAGCAGTCTTCAGGAAGACTGCACTGAAACTTTTTTTGATTGTGCCACCTTCCTTTGAAAAATACATTAAAGGCACTGTTTTGTGTATGTGGAACATTGGTTATACACATATACATGGAAGACAGCTTTTAAAATCTTAAATCATCTCTTCTTCCTCATCTTACCAACTCAATACCGCCATCCTAAACTTATTGCAGCACAGGGGACTCCATAGGTAAAGAACTTTGCCTTGATTTCTGGTCCTCTAGGGATGGATCCAAGTGAACTGTGCTGCAAACATGTTTTCCCTTGCTTCTAGCTCTATTGTTTTGATTACAGAAGTTCAGTAGATGGACATGTTTGTGGACACTACAAAGATGCCTTTCTTGGGGCGCCTGGGTGGCTCAGTGGGTTAAAGCCTCTGCTTTCAGCTCGGGTCATGATCCCAGGGTCCTGGGATGGAGCCCCACATCGGGCTCTCTGCTCAGCAGGGAGCCTGCTTCCTCCTCTCTCTCTGCCTACTTCTGATCTCTGTCTGTCAAATAAATAAATAAATAATCTTTAAAAAAAAAATGCCTTTCTTGTCAGTATACAGGTCACTACACCTCCTCTGGAACTAGTTCTAATTCCTAGTGTGTGAATAATATGCTCTAAGTCTTGGTTTAGTTAAATAAATACATAGAAAATTAAATAAAATCCACAGCATGAAACCATTTTACATAAAACAGACCATTTGGGGGAATTTAGAATCACAGTTTTTAGTTGGAAGGGATCCTTAAAGAGCTTTAATAAAACGCTTTCATTTTACAGTTCATTCAATTCTAGAAAAACCAATATTACATAAATCATTTTAGTCTCTAATAAATAATTTCATTTTCCCTTTCTTTAATATTATTTCTACAATTCACCAGAAAAAAAAAAAAAAAGCTACAAGAATAGTCCTAAAATTTCAAACTGATGCAGAAACATATTAGCCCAGTACCACATAAGGGAAAACGTAAGTGAAATGTTTCCTTTTATTAATAATAATGATGACAGTGTGTGAAGTAGGAGATGATGTCTGTGTTTTGTCTTAAAGGATGGGCCGGCATTAGCCAGGAGGATGGGGCCCAGGAGGATTGGACCACACAAGGGTAACTCAAGCAGAGGAGACAACCCAGGCAAAAGCCTGGAGGTGAGAAAGAAAAGACTGTGCCCTGGGAGTTTTAGATAGCTCAGAATTGTAGGAACATAAAGGGCAAAGAGAACTAAGGAAAACAGAAGGTAGGGGGAAGGTGAATGCCCCTGATGTCCTCCGTTTGAGATTATCTGCTTGTAACCACACAGCCCAGCTCTTCTCACTGCAAATGTCTGCCAGATCTAGACTGGAGAATAGCCATAATCAATGACATCTAGGTTCTCAACTGACCAACCAATCATGCTCAACCATCTGGCTATCCCTATCTCCACTGGTCAAGTGTTACTTAGCATTTGTTATGCTCTCTAAGCATACCAAGGAGTGATCTTATAAAAGTCCTAAGCAATTTTAACTCCAATTAAGTGATCGTTATGAACCAAGGTCAGTGCATCTGCTGAACAGTCTCCACCTGCTTGTCCCTTCCAAGAACTGATTTTTGATTCTCTTCCAGGAAGTCTGAGTCCACCTAGCACCTACATCAGTGTGGTTCAAGGAAAAATGTAGTCTCCACACAGATGACTGTAACTCCAAACAAGAGGTTGTTTAGAGATAATTTTATCCTCTCCATAATCTATGTCAGTAACTCCCCACAATGTTCTCCCCCAAACAACATACAAATATGAAATAAAATACTTTTTAGACTAACGCAGCTTTAAGACAGGTCACCTACCCCTCAACACTTCCCCGACACCAGATTATCTTCTTTAAGTTTTATCTGTGTAGAAATGTGACCTAAGTAGGATTTCTGCCTAAAGCATTCCTTTATTTCTAATGGGAAAACTTTGAGGAAGGGGAACTAGTCCCAGAAATTAAGATAAAAGAAAGAAAAAAAATGTATTTTGTTTCTGTTATCCAAGAGTTATATTCCAACTAGGTTGATAAGTATTTTAAAAAGTATTTAATCAGAGACAGAGAGTCCATGCTTAGAAAAACCCCGCTCTTGCTTTAATGTCTTGCTATTGCCATTTTGAAGTTCTTAATGATTTTTGAACAAAGGGTTCAATTCATTTTATAATAGGCCCTGGAAATTATTATTCCTTCTTTTGCCTATAAGTGACATGGAAGTTCTCAGATGGGTGGTCATTGTGTGGCAGGCAGTCAGGGGAAACAAATGGAGAAGACAGACATATGCCAGGCTTTGAATAATATGTAGGGGTTGGATAATTCAAGCAAAGGTAGGGGGCTTAAAATTCTGCATTAGTTTACTTTCTGGGAAAACACTAAATAAATAAGTAATGCCGAAAAATTAAAATTGAATTCTGAAATAATCTCCCAAGAGGGCTCCAAAATTTAAATTAATCTCCTTTTGCTCTGTCCATTCTTTTTATTTAAGTAGCTAATACATCCCCCTCAATCTATATCACTGCTTCAGCCTCCAGAAAAGATTTAGTAATATATACAAACCACAAAGTAAGTTCTTCCTTGTCAGAGAATTCCACAAGGTGTCAGCCTTGGGCTAAAATGATAAATCCAATAATGGGAGATAGTTTTCATTTAAAAATAAATAAATAAATGAAGAGTCCTAGCCTCCATTTTGAAACCTATAAGTCTGGGTCTATAGTCACATATAGCAGGTCCCAATTGTTGACTGCCTAGTATGTGGTAGGCATTTAATACACACTATTTATAAGCCATAAAATATCACTCTATTAATTTGTATTCCCATTTTATTGTTGAAAAAGCCAAGATCCAATGAAGTTAAGCCAGTTTCCCAAGGCAGCCAATAAGAGCCAGAGTTAGTATTCAAAGACAGAACTATCTGAGCTCAAATTTTGTGCTATTTCTACTTCACCATACACCTGAAGACATCAAAGAAAATAGGCAAAAGAGTTCAGAGTGGACACAAAAACCCTGGGATCTCTCTCCTGCTCCTGTCCAGGCTCTATTCTATATGAGCTTAGGGATGGCCAGAGTGCCTCACAAGGTCCAATAAGCGTCAACCTGGCAGCTTCCCTGAGTTTGTGAAAACCACAGAATACCCACCAAGGCCATTCCCAAGGATATCTAAGTCCAGCAAAAGGACATTCCAATAAAACTCTATTTTTTTGATCATCATCTATTATTACTGTTATATAGTATTAGTGTCAAAGTTAATGTCCTGAATAAGTCATGGACATTAATCCTGCTTACTGTCAGATGTTCCTGACATCATCTGAAAGATTTCCTGTTCTCAGGAACCATTCCGTATCTGTAATTTTTTTTAAAGATTTTATTTATTTATTTGACAGACAGATATCACAAGCAGGCAGAGAGGCAGTCAGAGAGAGGAGGAAGCAGGCTCCCCACTGAGCAGAGAGCCCGATGCAGGGCTCGATTCCAGGACCCTGAGATCATGACCTGAGCCGAAAGCAGAGGCTTTAACCTGCTGAGCCATCCAGGTGCCCCTGTATCTGTAATTTTTTAACCAGACCTACAAACTCAGCATCCCCTCCAAGGCTCTGGGGTCACTCTTCACTCATTTAGGAGGTGATTCAACATTAAATTACCTTGCTGCCTATTCTGGTCAGCACTGTAACTGAGTCTTATTCCCAAGACAAAACCCCTTTTTGTACCAGGTTCTTGCCAGTTGTATTCATTGTCTTGTTGTCCTGTTGTCCCTGTTGTCCTGAATCCCTGCCTTGGAAAGGCAACAAAAAGCAGGAGAATTAATATATCAGGCTCTGAGTTTGAGTCCTGGTTCCATCACTTTTAAGGTAATCAACCCATTCTGATTTGCTTGGGACTTTGTGGCTTCAGTTTTGAGAATCCACAGTCACAGAAAATCCACAAGTTGAGGGCATACTCAGATATATAGTCATCCTAAATTCACTTCCTAATTCTGCAACTGTAAAAACAATGCCTGATATGTAAAATGGACAAAATCTTAATATTTACCCTACTGGATCACTTTGAAGATTAAATGAGGTATATGCATGGTGTTTAGCATAGGATACACACACATACTTTAGCTAATATTATTACTCTTGACCCACTCAGCCCATAATTCTTCCAGAGTAGCCAGGACTGGAAGACAGCTTTGTCTTATCAACCCCTTCTCCCAGAGAGAAACCCCACCACAAACCCTGAGAAGGAGTCCTTCCAGACCTCTACCTTCCCTTGCTTTTCCTATATTGCTTATTTGTATGCCATCAGCCTTCCTACTTAAACCCTTTAGATCTCTCTGTTTTTGACCATCAATAAGTATTCTGAGAGTTCACACTCCCAAAAGCCTCAGTAACTATGTATGAGAACGCACCTCTCAAGGAGGCATAGCCAGTGATCATGGGGGCCAGTAAGGAAGGTGTACCACCAACCTCAAATCTGAGTGTGGCTGAAAATGTATATCTTCACTTCATTCACTGATACAACATAGATCTAGCCTCAAAAATAATTTTGTTGACTTGGCCAATAATTCTTCTCAATCCAACTGTATCTAATGTCCTGTGTAATTAAAGATCTTTCTCCAACCAAGCATTTAATGGCTGTCATGTTTCACTACACTTTGACAAATATATCTTCATCATCATTGCAAATATTGCTTTTCACTACTTTATAGAAACACAATGCATAATAAGATTCTATTTCATCTTACAAAATATAATTATTTTTTTGCAACAAGAAAAAGGAAAACCTGGCTAAAAGTGATACCTGTTTTATTTTCTTTTTCCATCTTGTGTACACTCATATTTATGTTCAAACACATTAAAAATATATGTACATACTGCCTCTCTTAGGAAATCTTGCCAAGATGTTTTGACTATGTTATCTACTATGCATGAAATAATAGCCAAGAGTCTATAACTGAAAATAGTATGCTTTATTTCTATCTTCTAAAGAGGAGATACTCAGAGGTTATATTTCCTTTTCATAGGATACTGTTTTCTACTAAATTTTTAGACTTTGTCATTTTAAGTAAAATCAATACTTTGTGATAGTAATATCTATATTTCATCCTTTGTCGCCTCATCCAGAATGTCTAAGTCATGAGCTGAATGCGTGATTTGCACAGCAGAGCCAGTGTGGATGATTTTCAATGCAGATTTCTGTATAGCTCAAGTCTACCTTCTTGACAAGACTTGACTGAAGTTCTCATATCACTACATAGTAGATTTTATTCTCCCCACTCTCTAAACCCTTTCTGAGAGGAGGATATAAGACAGCTCCTCTGAGATTCTGTAGTCCCTGCTGACTCTGGGGGAGAGACTCATCTATAAGGCCTGTTCTCCCAGCTAGCTGTATGTACTCAGTCCAAGGAGCATCTGAGGGTGGGGTTTTTGTTAGTTCATTTGGGGAGGCTTTCACTGAAGTATGTGCTTTATGGAGATATCGGAATCTGGATCCCTAATCTACATGCTACATGACTTATGGCTCAGTTGTCAAGCTTCTGCCTTCAGCTCAGGTCATGATCCCATGGTCCTGGGATTGAGCCCTGCATTGGGTTCCCTGCTCGGCAGGAAGTCTTCTTCTTCCTCTCCCACTCCCCCTGCTTGTGTTCACTCTCTTGCTATGTCTCTCTCTGTCAAATAAATAAAATCTTTAAAAAAGAAAAAAGACCAAACAGAAACTCTTAGAGAGTTATGGTATCACAATAGATCCGTCTACTAACTGCCAACCTTCAGATTTTATGACCCTGTGATTTAAATTGAGTGGACCGAGTCACATTGTATATGTAACAACCAATAGATTTGTAATAGTGCCTTTGTTTGACAAGGAGCCTCTGGTTTCTGCCAGAGTCAATCAGGAAACTGCATAGTAGAGATGATGATGGCAGGTGCCTGAGGGTTGGATGAGAAAGAGAACTTCAAGGGACTTTCCTTTGACACGTTCCAAGTTTCTTCTATTCCACTCATTCAGAAATTCAGACACTTCCATTAACTTATTTAATCTTAAACTCGCCCCTGCCAGGAAAGACTACTTACTACAAAAACGAGTTGATGACTCTAAGGAGCAACGTAAAGGTCTGGCGATACTGATTGTAACAGGTATCCCAAACTTTAATTCTGTGGATTAATCAAGATGAAACACAATCCCATACTGGACAACATGTAACTAAGAATGATATAATGATGCTCCTGACCTTATTCCAATTTCAGATTTGTTTTAAGATGTATTTCCAAATCAGAAGATTGTCTCTGCCCCCCAAATCGAAGTTGACAGCTTCCTAAGTAAACAGGAACATTTTTAAAAAGAGAAGAAGAAGAAGAAGAAGAATGTGGATCCTTCAAGGGTATTAGGGTGTTAATGGGATGATAAGTTCACCAAGAGTAGAACAAAATTTGCCAGGCTGAAACCTCATGTAACTTACAGAGAATCCTTCCTCTAAGGTTCCACTTATTCATTATTTAATTAATTTAACACACTTTTAGTGAGCATCTACTCTATGTCAGACACCAGGCCAGGAGTGGGGATTCAGAGACAAATAAGCTATTCCTTTTCTCAAGGAGCCCATCATCAAGTAGTTGGGTTAGCAATAATTTAATGGCTTTACTCTCATCTAACCTGCAGTAAATGTCTACATAGTTGATGAGCAGGCTCCCCAAATAAGCTTCCAGGCCTTTCTGTACTTATTGAATTGGTATTATCATCTTTGCATATCTTCTCAAAGCCTAGCAACTTCACATTTTAGATGATTCTTTCAATAGCTCCTATCCTTACACTAAAATAATCAGCTCCTTCCCACAAAGGTCCTCCAAGTTACTGACCATCCAATTTCACACCTTATACAAATGTATAATGCCCCTACATGTGCACATACATACACACATGCATACACATGTAGCCTTTGTCTCACAGCTTGCCTAGTGAGTGAATATCAAGTGGCCAAACCAAAACCCAGTCACAGGACTGGGGGTTAGAGCCACAAATCTACTTGCAGAGATGTTATAATGTCTAGAAAACAGTTATTGTTACTGAGTTTTTACCATATCCCAGGCACCGTGTTAAGTATTTAATAGATATTCTTTAATCCTCACAAAAATGCTATTGTTCCCACTTTAGAAGTAAACCAGCTAAGGCCAAATAACTTGCCCAAGACTAAATAGTGATAAATGGTGAGATCCTGATCAAAACCTTAACAGTGTGACTTCAAAACCCACTGTATAAGACTAGTTAGAGAAACTGTCAACCCAAGTGACACCTGTATATTAAACTAGACTTTATATTATCCTGGAGGACAATATTTTGGTGAATATTTCCATGTCATGGAAAATGTCCTTTAGCCACACAATTTTGCCTCTATCTTAGTAGAGCCTGATTTGCAGTCTGCTTCCAAATTCTGTTTCTGCTGTACTATGCTTGTTTATAAAGCTTATTTGTGAAATTGATGTAGAAGATGTAGAAGACAGTCAAGAGTTCTGAGAGTATCAGATCAGACTCTAAAACACAGATACTCAAGTTTCACCATCATTGGCTCATTGACGGTGGCCAATTTTTTTTTTTTTTAAGATTTTATTTATTTATTTGTCAGAGAGAGCGGGAGCGAGCACAGGCAGACAGAGTGGCAGGCAGAGGCAGAGGGAGAAGCAGGCTCCCTGCTGATCAAGGAGCCTGATGTGGGACTCAATCCCAGGACCCTGGGATCATGACCTGAGCTGAAGGCAGCTGCTTAACCAACTGAGCCACCCAGGTGTCCCAACGGTGGCCAATTTTTATCAGGTAGGTGTAGAATGTCCAGTTGCACTGGAAGAACATTTTTATTATATTATCTATTATATTTTTATATTATACTATTATAATTATATTATACTTACTAGTGAGCAGACTGCTTTCAGTAGTCTTATATTCAAGCTAATACAGGGGTCCCCACTCACTGCTGGAGCTTCCAGTAAAGTAGAGCACGGAGCCTACCATCTTTAACATCTACAAACAAGCCTTAGAGACACATAGGGGTATTTCCAGTTGAGAGTTGTATGGTAGACAGCCACAGGCCCCCCCCCCCATGATTAATGATGCCAATATGAAGTCCCATGTCTGCCATCTGGGGACAATGTTTGTGATGATGGCATAATCTTCCTTTCAATTCTCATTTTCTTCTTAAGGAAGACTGCTATTTATATCCTGTGAGGATGCTCCTAACAAGATGGATGTACCATTTTACGTTTAAGGAGGGGGAAGAAAAGGCAATTGCAGGAGTTCAAGAAAAAAATGAAGGCTGAATCATCCTCGGTAATCTCCCAAATTTATATCTCTCAGTATCACAAACTGAATTATCTCTATAAACATCCGTTTGGAAAAACAACTTTCCACTTACAGCTGCATGGTGAAGAACCACATCACATCCATACAGTAAAGATTTTATTTTCAATCTAATGTGCCAATGGCAGTTTCCAATAAGAAAAAGCAATTTGCTAGTCTAGCCAATTATGATTTGTCCTTGGATGAAGATGACAGCAAAGTCTGTACCTCTGGTTCATTGAAAACATCAGAAAGAGATCCCTAGTACTCAGTCTGCTTCTCTGGGAAGTTAAACATTAAGGAGGTGATTAAAATTCAGCTTAACTTTGGTAGCAAATCAAAGGAAAATCATTGCTATCTGATGGTAGGAACAGGTTTTCAGAGCTGTCCAAAGCAGCAATGTTATGCATTTCAATTACAAGCTCTATGAAGGTCACTGCCTCCAGACATACCCTCACCAGAAAGCCTCTCTTCTGTACCTTTGAGGTGTGGGGTTACTTGAGGCATCTTCACTACCAGACATGGATCTATTTAAATATGTAGCCCCTGCTTCATTTGATATCTCTCTTACCACAAGATGACACATAGCTGTAAATGAGAGGTTTGGGAAAGAATGACTCCTGATTATGTATCTTATTTCCAGTGTCATGAGAAGGAAACCATTTTGCCTCTTTTTGCCCAAGTTATAATGTTAGAACACATCAAAGAGCTGATTTGTGAGCTTGCTATGATGATAGGATCAGATAAAAAGATCAGAAATATTTGCTGTATTAATAGCCTTTTAAAGATGGATAAATTGATGGCTCCTGAATAGTTATCCAAGAATACGTTTGAAGTTAATGTACCACTATCAATACAACACTGGATTATTAATGTGAGGATATAAGAAATTTTGCTTGATAATTGAAGGGGGTTCCTATATCATGGCTTTATTTAAAAGGATGAAGCCATGCTTCCCCCTCTCTCTCTCTGCCTGCCTCTCTGCCTACTTGTGATCTCTGTCAAATAAATAAATAAAATCTCTTAAATAAATAAATAAATAAATAAAAGGATGAACAGGAAATTAAGCCTAAGTTATTTCCTTTAATTCAAGCATCAGACAAAACTCTTAGGGCCACACATGATCTAGTCATTCATTTATTAATTTAGCAAACCTTCATTGAATGTTTACTCCACATCTGAACTAGAGGCACAAAGATGAGTAAGACTTGGCTCCTGCCTCAAAGGATTTATAGAAGCATGAAGGGCACCCAGCTGTTCTCCATGTCCTAGCCACGAGTGCCCATGTTTAGATGCTCAGACTCTCCATGTGTCTGCCAACCATTCTGTGCTAGTTTGTCTGTGAGGACATATTCTACTCCATTCTTCACCTAACTAACTCCTACTCATCACTCAGATTTTATCTTCATGTCTGGCCCATGGTATTTGCTCAATAAATATTATTGAATTTATTATAATACAATATGAGAAGTTTTCAAAGAGAAGAAGAAACAAATATCTCTGGGGGCACTAGGATCAGAGTAAGGCTGTCAAGAAAAGCATCACAGAAGGCATTTGAGTTGGTGATATTTAGATGGATTTTGAAGGATGAATAAAGTTAAGGAGTAAATAGGGACAACATGAGAAGAAGGTTGCTATGCAAAGAGAAAGCAAGGAGAACATCATCTGCAAAGGCATGAATATGTAAATGAGGATGCAGTGTTTGATGTGTATGCAAGCTCAGGATGACTGAAATGTAGAACACATTGAGGACAGTATAGACTGAAAAGTACATTGTATAGAGGCAAGTGAACCTAATTATCAAAATATAGTTAATTTTTACATGAGTATGTGTTTATTTCTTTACACACAGCAGATGCTTTGTAGATACTATATATGCAAAATAACAAGATGTTTTTATTAAAGTATGCAGGCATAAATAAAAAAAAGAAAGGTTCATTTTAGCTGGTTGTTGAAGGGATTACATACTGTAGTTAAAAGTATGGATTTTTTTCCTAAGGTGATAGAAGTGCAGGTATATCAATTGAAATTCAGAGGCAAACTAAACAAATGAAAAAAAGTAAATGCTCTAGCTTAAGGGAATAAATTTTATTAAAGCATATTAAGTAGTTCAGAGACACTCCAGCAGGGATAGAGTCCAGGCTTGCAGGTTCTAGCAAAAACCACTGTCACCTCCACTGAGCACGGACTCACCAATGACCCTGGGCATTAGTTGACAAAACCTCACCAATCCTTCCAAGAATGCCATTTCTGTCACCCTAGACAGAACTGAATTCCATACACCACTTCTTCCTCACATTGCTATCTTCCAAACCAAAGTCTTATACACATTCTTCTGACTGGTAGAGCCAAAGTCTCATGCCATCACCGTAGCTGCAACAGAGGCTGGAAATGTGAGTTTCTTGACCTAGGCAGAGAGAACCCATAATATAGGAAATCCTCAAGAGAGAAAAGATATTCTAAAGGGGAAGGAAGCCAAAGATCATGGAACTGTACACTCTCCACAGGAAAGAAACATAACCAAATTTACATCATGAAAAGATCTCTTTGGCAATATTATAGGAAATGAATTGGAGAAGAGGGAAATTGGGGGATAGGGAGATGGATTTAAGAGGTTAGAACAGGCAAGAGAAAAAAAGGGCATGGACTTCAGTGCTGACAGTGGACACAGCACAAATGTAAACACAAAACAAGAATATAAGATCCTAGGAAGCAAGGACTTGATCTTTTTCACCGCAGGAACAATAATGATTCCTTCCACACAGAAGGTGCTCAATAAATTCTTCCTTTTTTAAAATGAAGGAGTAATTTACATATAATAAAATTCACCTTGTTTGTAATTGTGACAACTGTTTACTGTAGTGCAACCACTACTACAAGCACGATGTAGAATGGTTTTATCACATGCTAAGTATCCTTATGCTGCCCTTTTATAGTCAATCTCTCAACTCCAACCCCTGGCAACCATATACATATGGTATGCAGCCTTTTGAGTCTGAGACACCCGTGCTGTTGTGTGTATCGGTAGCTCATTTCGTTTTATTGCTGAGTGGTATTCCTTGGCACCAAAACTTATCCATGCCTCAAGTGAAAGACTTTAAGGCTTTTTCTGGTTTGGAAGATTACAAATCAACCACATTTTGGTGTGAACATGATTTTTCATTTTATTTGGGTAAATACCTGGGTGAATACCTTCTCAAAAAGAAGAGGAAACATATCTTTGGAGGCACTAGGACCAGGGTAAGGCTGCCAAGGGAAACTTCAGGTACTGAGTCATATGGTAAGCATATGCTTAACTTAACAACAAAACTAGAAAACTATTTCCCAAAGTCTTGTTCCATTCTACATCCCCACCAGCATTGTATAAGAACTCGGATTGCTTCACATTCTCACAAGCACTCGGCATTGCCATTTTTTAAGCCATTCTAATAGGTGTCTAAAGGCAACTTATTATGGTTTAATATTCAATTTCCTAAGGACTAGTGATGTTCAGCACCTTTGCCTACTCTTATTTGCCTTTAATATATCTTTTCTGGTAAAATCTTAAAATATCTTTTCCACAAATATTTAATGAATGTATAAATAAACTGATTCTAGAGATATTTAGAAGAATGAAATTACTTTTACCAGGTATAATTGAACAGTGGTAATGAGCGAGAAGGGAAGGAATGGAGGGTGATGCCAAAGTTTTTGGACGAATGTTGATTAAGAGAGTTTAACTGAATGATTTACCAAGTATGACCAAAGGTGGCTATTCCAATGTGTTCCAATTAATTGTCATTCAATAGTCTGTAGCCAAATCTAAAATACATGGAACAATATAGCTTAATGGTGCTTTCCTGAAATTTTCTGCATTTGCAAAAACAGATGAACCCCAATTAGCTTTTTAACTCCTGCTTATAAAAGAAATAAATAGGGTGCCTGGGTGGCTCAGTTGGTTGGGCGACTGCCTTCGGCTCAAGTCATGATCTCAGAGTCCCGGGATCGAGTCCTGCATCAGGCTCCCAGCTCCACGGGGAGTCTGCTTCTCCCTCTGACCTTCTCAGCTTTCATTCTCTCTCTCATGCTCTCTCTCAAATGAATAAATAAAATCTTTATTTAAAAAAAGAGAGAAATAAATACATCCCAAAAGATAATTCCATATCAAACCCCAGAAAACCCTGGCAGTAGATAACTTTGTGCCCTCCAAAAGAGTACTAAATCAAACACTAAATCAGGAGAAAGAAGAATGAGAAACAGAGCGGAAGGCCCTGGAAGTTAATTAAAGGCTGATTCTTCCTAATTATCTTCCCTGCAGCGAAGGATGCTGAAAAGGGAGGTCAGGAGATTATACTTTTTTGCCTCCTGAATCATTGAAGAACCAAAGGTTCCTGGACAGTAGGGGGTAGCTGGTAGCTGATGAAGGAAGAATTTCTTTCTTTACATGGAACTCCCTGATTGTGAAAGTAACCCTGCGAGTTGCCTCTGAGCCAAGACAAATCAAAACTCCACAGGGCCTCTTGTTGTAGCAGGGATGAAGCTTCCAGAATGGCCAGAGCACTTGACAGTCCAGAGAAGCGAGAGCCAAAGAACAAACAGGGTCTTCCAGGATTTGGGGGCTTCATTAAGATCAACTAACCATGGTGTCCAGTTCACACACTTCTGGTAGAACATGAGACACTAGGGCCAAGAAACAAAGAAAACAAAATGTGAAATAGGCACTATATTCTCACCATGGGAGGAAAAAAAAAAAA
>RCUC01112212.1:0-15607 GCA_003697995.1 Taxidea taxus jeffersonii | reverse complement strand
AAAGATAAAAATAAATATAAATAATACAATAAGATAAATACAAAATTTGCATCATTTCAGCAAGTGGGTTAATAAACAACAATTTTAACTTTAAAAAATAATAAAAAATAAAAAAGAGTTTAATACCTATTCTTCTTAAATTATTCCAAAAAATAGAAGAAGGAAAATTTCCAAATTCATTCTATAAGGTATCACCCTGATACCAAAACCAGATAAAGATATCACACACACATGCACACGCACACGCACACGCACACACACACACAGACAAGAACCACAGGCCAATATCTCTGATGAGTATAGATGCAAATATCTTCCACACAATATTAGTAAGCCAAATCCAACAATTTATATAAGAAAACCAAACTGGGTGGCTCAGTGAGTTGAGCCTCTGCCTTTGGCTCAGGTCATAGTGTCAGGGTCTTGGAATCCAGCCCTGCATCAGGCTCTCTGCTCAGTGGGGAGCCTGCTTCCCTCTCTCTCTCTGCCTGCCTCTCTGCCTACTTGTGATCTCCATCTGTCAAATTAAAGAAAAAATCTTAAAAAAAACACCATACACAACAATCAAGTGGGATTTATTCCCAGGATGCAAAGGTGATTCAATTCAGTATTTGCAAAACAGTCAATGTGACATGTCACATCAATAAGAGAATTAAAAACCATGTGATCATTTCAATAGATGCAGAAAAAGCATTTGACTAGGACAACATCCACTCATGATACTTTCTGCAAAGTAGGTCTAGAGGGAACATACTTCAACAGAATAAAGGCCTTACGTGAAAAACCCACAGCCAACATCATACTCAATGGTGAAAAACTGAGAACTTTTCCTCTAAGGTCTGGAACAAGACAAGGATGCCCACTCTCACCATTTTTATTCGACATAGTACTGGAAGTCCTAGCCACAGCAATAAGACAAGAAAAAGAAATAAAAGGCATCCAAGTTGGTAAGGAAGAAGGAATACTCTCACTATTTGCAGATGACATGATACTTTATATAGAAAATCCTAAAGACTCGGGACGCCTGGGTGGCTCAGTGGGTTAAGCTGCTGCCTTCGGCTCAGGTCATGATCTCAGTGTCCTGGGATCGAGTCCCGCATCGGGCTCTCTGCTCGGCAGGGAGCCTGCTTCTCCCCTCCCCTCTCTGCCTGCCTCTCTGCCTACTTGTGTGATCTCTGTCAATCAAATAAATAAATAAATAAATAAAAAGAAAATCCTAAAGACTCATTCAAAAAATTACTAGAACTGATAAATGAATTCAGTAAAGTCACAGGTTACAAAATCAATGTACAGAAATCTGTTGCATTCCTATATACTAATAGTGAAGCAGCAGAAAATGAAATCAAGAAAACAATCCCATTTACAATTGCACTGAAGACAATAAAATATCTCAGCTTAAGCTTAACCAAAGAGGTGAAAGACATGTACTCTGAAAACTATAAAATGTTGATGAAAGAATGTTTTTCCATGAATGGAAAGACATTCCATGCTCATGGGTTAGAGGAACAAATATTGTTAAAATATTGTTAAAATGTCTATACTACCCATAGCATTCTACAGATTTAATGCAATCCCTCTCAAAATGTCAATACCATTTTTCACAGAACTAGAACAAATGATCCTAAATTTTGTATAGAGCCACAAAAAACCCAAATAAGCAAAGAGATCTTGAGAAACAAAAACAAAACTGAAGGTATCACACTCCACATTTCAAGTTAAAACAGTAGTAATTAAAACTATTAAAACTATGGTACTGGCAAAAAAACGGATATGGATGAATGGAATAGAATAGAAAACCCAGAAATAAACCCACAATTATATGGTCAATTATTCTTTGATCAAGGAGGAATGAATATACAATGGAAAAAGACAGTCTTTTCAATGAATGCTGTTGGGAAAAGTGAACAACATTCAAAAGAATGAAACTGGAACACTTTCTTTCACCATATACAAAAATAAACACAAAATGAATTAAAGACCTAAATGTGAGACCTGAAACCATAAAATCCTTGAAAAGAGCACAGGCAGTAATTTCTCTGACATCGGCCATAGCAATATTTTTCTCGATATGTCTCCTGAGGAAAGTGAAATAAATAAAAGTAAAAATAAACTATTGGGGGGCACCTGGGTGGCTCAGTCATTAAGTGTCTGCCTTTGGCTCAGGTCATGATCTGGGGGTCCTGGGATCAAGCCCTGCATCGGGCTCCCTGCTTAGCAGGAAGCCCCCTTGTCCCTCTCCCACTCCCACTTCCCCTGCTTGTGTTCCCTCTCTCACTGTGTCTCTCTCTGTCAAATAAATAAACAAAATCTTAAAAAAAAAACTATTTGGACTATATCAGAATGAAAAATTTCTGCATAGTAAAGGAAACAAATAAGAAAACTAAAAAGCAACCCACTACAGGGGAGAAGATATTTGCAAATTGCTTCAATGAAGTGTTAGTATCCAAAATATATAAAGAACTGTTACAACTCAACACCCCCAAAACAAATAATCCAATTAAAAAATGGACAGAAGACACAGACATTTCTTCAAAGAAGACATACAGATGGCCAACAGACAGATCAAATGATGCTCAATATCACTCATCATCAGGGAAATGCAAATCAAAACCTTATACCTGTCAGAATGGCTCCAATAAACAAAAAATAACAGGTGTTGATAAGGATGTGGAGAAAACAGAACCCTCTTGCACTGTTGGTGGGAATGCAAAGTGGTGTAGCCACTGTGGAAAACAGTGTGAAGGTTCTCCAGAAATTAAAAATAGAACTAGCCTAAGACCCAGTAATTGCATGACTGGGCATTTACCCCCAAAATACAAGAACACCAATTCAAAGGGATATACGCTGCATTGTTTATTGTGACATTATTTACAACATTAACAATAGCCAAACTATGGAAGCAGCCCAAGTGTCCATTGATAGATTAATGGACAAAGAAGATGTGGTGTTTACATAGTATATGGCATATATAGTAGTAGAATATTATTCATTCACAAAAAAGAATGAAACCTTGCCATTTGGAACAACACAGACAGAGCTAGAGAGTATAATGTTAAGTGAAATAAATCTGTCAGAGGGGCGCCTGGGTGGCTCAGTGGGTTAAAGCCTCTGCCTTCAGCTCGGGTCATGATCTCAGGGTCCTGGGATCGAGTCCCGCATCGGGCTCTCTGCTCGTCGGGGAGCCTGCTTCCTCTCTCTCTCTCTCTGCCTGCCTCTCTGCCTACTTGTGATCTCCATCTGTCAAATAAATAAATAAAATCTTAAAAAAAAATAAGTCTGTCAGAGAAAGACAAATACCATATGATCTCACTCATATGTAGAATTTAAGAAACAAAACAAATGAGCAAAGGAAAAAGAGAGAGAGAGAGAGAGGGAGACAAACCAGGAAATAACTCCTTTTTTTTTTTTAAAAGATTTTATTTATTTATTTGTCAGAGAGAGAGCGCAGGAGCGAGCACAGGCAGACAGAGCGGCAGGCTGAGGCAGAGGGAGAAGCAGGCTCCCTGCCGAGCCGATGTGGGACTCCATCCCAGGACGCTGGGATCAGGACCCGAGCCGAAGGCAGCTGCTTAACCAACTTAGCCACCCAGGCATCCCAGGAAATAGCTTCTTAACTGTAGAGAACAAACTGATGGTTACCGGTGGGGGATGGGGAATAAAGAGTGCACTTATCAAGAAGAAAAAAAATTAAAAATTAAAGTAAAAAAAAGTGTGTGTGGGGAGGGGTTGGTCTAAGGTGACCCAGATTGGCAAAGCTGGACAAAGGCGTCCAGGGTGACACCACATGCCCCAGCCGTCGCTTTCGCTTTTTGGTGGAAAGAACTTTAAGGGGCCATGCGGTCCAGTCCGCAGTCCTACCTAGATACCAGCTGGCTCTGGGGTTCAAACTGCCTACCTTAGGGTAAGTAGGTACGTGATCTTCGGCTAGCTGCTTAATATTCCTTTTTTTTAAAGGATTTTATTTATTTATTTGATAGAGATCACAAGTAGGCAGAGAGGCAGGCAGAGAGAGAGAGGGAAGCAGGCTCCCTGCTGAGCAGAGAGCCTGATTCGGACCCGATCCCAGGACCCTGGGATCATGACCTGAGCCTAAAGCAGAGGCTTTAACCCACTGAGCTACCCAGGCGCCGCTAGTTGCTTAACATTCCTATGCCTCAGTTTCTTCTGTAAAATGGAGATAGTAACACCTATCTCATTGGATCAAACCAGTGAAGTTGTATAAAGCACAGTAAATGTTAATTGGTATTAGCACTCTCCCCATCATTAACGATGATGGAAACCTCCCTCTTGGATTATTGTTGCAGGATTTCTCGGCTTTTGGTGCCCACAGATCTTGGTCACGCCGCTTCAAAGAGTGAAGAGGTAGACTGGAGGAAGAGTGGTGGGCAGCAAAGCAAAGTTTATTGAGTGATAGTATAAAGCTCCTGGAGAGGGAGGGGGCCCAAGAGGGCTGCCCCTGGAGTTTCTAAGTTTAGGGGCTTTTGTGAGCTCTTTCTGCAGAACTTTCTTAAGCAATCGTGGTGTGCTGAGTTGTGCCAGTCAGGGCTTTGGTCACGTATCGGTCCACCTATTAAGTTAATGTCTCCGTGCTGATGGTTTTTTTTTCCTGACCCTTGGGGGCTTATGTCATAACTGCCCCATTCCCATGATATTGACAAGTGCTTTGTGGTTAATTGTCTTATTTTAGGACATTTTGCAGAAGTCATTTCTGCAAAGACTGCAAAGCAGAATGTTAGTGAAGTCCTATTTAAGCTATAAGACAGGATGTTAGTGCGGTTTTATTTTCACTGTCCTAATTCCATATTTTCTTGTTGGGGACCCTGGCCCTGACTACCTAACTGTCCAACTAACTCCTAACATTATTACTAACATAAAATTATCAGACCTTATTTATTGAGGATCTACTTGATGTACCTTTCATTTAATATTCACAATAACCCCACAGATGGATATTATTACATTTTACAGAGGAAGGTGCTGTGACTCAGAGAGTATAAGTGAGTTCCCAATGAATAAGAACTTAAAGTCAGTACTAACTCCGAAGTCTTTCCCCTTGACACCATGCTATCCTGTCTTCCTGCTGAAATTCACTGCAAAACTGTTCCTGAATTCATTCTCCCCAGAGCAGCTCTTCTGGAAGCTCAAGGTCACCCCTTTGACTACAGCTGCTTGTGAGTGTTTAGACACAGCCAGGTCCACGGTGGCATTGAAAGCTAGGTTCCCAGTAATGAAAGAGACATGCCCCTTCCCTCAAGGAGCTCAGTGTCTGTTCCCAGCAGCAGACAAGGAAAGATTTTGTGGAAGGACTGCTACCGTACTCGAACTCCACTCTCCTCTTCTTCCTACGTACATGGCCTCCCAACTAGAGATTACATTTGCCAGTAAACTTTGCATCTAGGGGTGGCCAAAGAGGGCAGAGACAATGTGAGAACCTCCCAGTCTTGGATCTAAAGGGCTGGGCATATGAACCTCTGTTTTCCTCCTTCCTATGGGCCAGAGTGTGGATACAAGAGGTAGAGAGGATCACTATTCTAGAGCAGAGTTTTCAACCAAGGTTCTGCAGAACTACAGAATTGGCCTCGAAATGTTTCCAGGCCAGGGGTTCTGTATTGTGGTTAAGAAAAAAAAAAAAGAAAAAGAAAAGGGGTATTATTTTTTACCTTCATGTGCCCTGTGATGCCCAGGCTTTCAGCGATGGTCCGCGTAACCAAGCAGCCCCAGAAACCACTGGAGGTCATTCAGCCCTGTCTGGCACTGCACAGTGAAACTGTGTTCATCCATGTTCATCCATCCATCCATGAACACCCATTCAGTGTTCATCCACAGTGAAACTGTGTTCATCCAAAGCTCAGTTTTCAAGGTGAGCTCAGGAAGTCAGTTGATCGTTTGTGAATACTGTATTGCCTGGACAGGAGGAGGGGAAGACTGATGACCTCAGCCTCGCCCTCCTGAATGACCTTCCCCAAAATCCCCTTATGCACTGATGACTGTCTGATGGGCGCAGACCAACTTCCTGCTGTGATGGGAGATCAGAGGAAATTTTTCCTTCCAAATAAATAATTTTTGCACATTATGACTCAGCGGCGTCCCTGCCGATTTGCTATTGACATACACACTATAAAACACGAATTATGCCAGTTAGAAGTGAATGCTGGTCTGATTTCATATTTTTGCAAGTTTTTTTTTAGTTATTTCCTATGCCCTTCTATTTTATGTCTCATTAGCATTTGTGTTTTACAAATGCGTCTAATGGTCCAGTGCGGTGATTTTTCATTATGACGTGTGAAATGAAGAAGAGGGAGCGCAGGACTGTGGACAGATCTGGCAGGGTTAGTAGTAAAGAATTACAGTTTAAAAAGGCAGCAATGGCTTCAGCAATATTGAAAAAAATTTAACTACAAATTACAGCCGTTTGAAAAGTAGATGAGCTAATTGGTATCAACTGTTATCTCAAAGCAAACAGATTAAGGCTTTGATTTTAAATGTCCCCTTGAGCAAAAAGGCTCAAAGAGCGAGTGGTTTGGCAGCAGACCTCCCTGTCTAGACAAGAGAACCTAATAATCCTGGCAGGTGAAATTAGAGTGAGTGAAATGGTACCGGGTGATACCAGATGAAGAAGTGGAGAGGTTCTACTCTCAGAGAAAGCGTTAAGTTGATGTATTGATGAGTCCACAAGAGGCTGAGAAACTGCCAGTTTGTTAATAAACCAAAAAAGCCAACAGATTCTAGGGGCGCTTGGGTGGC
This sequence comes from Taxidea taxus jeffersonii, assembly GCA_003697995.1. NCBI lineage: Eukaryota > Metazoa > Chordata > Mammalia > Carnivora > Mustelidae > Taxidea > Taxidea taxus. Next base: position 8,863 of record RCUC01112212.1, on the reverse strand, counting down.
TCAGTTGGTTAAGCGTCTGCCTTCAGCTTGGTCATAATCTCAGGGTCTTGGGATCGAGTCCCACAGAAGGCTCCCTGTTGAGCAGGGAGCCAACCCCTCCCTTTGTCTGCTGCTCTCCCTGCTTGTGCGCTCTCTCTCTCTCCCTCTCTCTCTGACAAATAGAAAAACAAAATCCTAAAATAAATAAATAAATAAATAAATAAACGGAAAACAACTAAAACCCAACAAGCAAAACCTTGATGTTGTCACACGTACACTGCTTTCTTCACAGAGAGGTGCTAGTCTCAAAAACTCTTGGAGATGAAGAAACCATAATGTTGTAAAATGGTTCACTTTATTAAACCAAATCTGGTTTACTTGAGAGTGTTTAAAAACACTGTGCGCTACAATCTGGAATTCTACTTCTGTGTATGTACCCAAAGAATTGAGAATGGACTTGAGCAGATACCGGTACACGCCTGGTCACGGCAGCACTATTCACAATGGCCAAAGGTGGCACGACACAAATGTGCATGGACAGCTGAGTGGATAAACGAAGTGTGATATGTACATGTCATGGGATGGTACTCAGTCTCAAGGGGGGAGTAAATGTGGACACCTGCTAAAATCTGGATGAACCCAGAAGATGCTGAGCTAAGTGAAATAAGCCAGACACGAAAGAACAGGTATTGTACACTTCCTCTGAAAGGGGGTACCCAGAATGGGCAAATTCAGAGACAGAAGTTTGAAGAGTGGTTATCAGGAGCTATGGGGAGGGGATAATGGGGAGTTGTTGTTAAATGGGGAGAGTTTCAGTTTAGGAAGATGAAAAGGTTCTGCCGATGAATAGGGGTGATGGTTACACAACATTGTGAGTGCACTTGATGCCCCTAAATCATGCACTTAGAAATATTTTTTAATATTTTATTTATTTGACACACACACACACACACACACACAGATTCAGCGAGAGAGGGAATACAAGTGGGGGAGTACAAGAGGGAGAAGCAAGCTTCCCACTGAGCAGGGAGGCTGATGTGGAGCTCGATCCCTGGGCCCTGGGATCATGAACCTGAGCCAAAGGAAGACACTTAATGATTGAGTCACCCAGGCACCCCTTAAAAATGGGTTAAATGGTAAATTTTCTTACATATATTTTACCATAGTAAAATAACTTTTAAAACCTGCAAAAACTGGGACAAAGAGCACAGAAATCTCCTGCCATGTATAGGTATCTGGTGGCTTCACACTCTGTACATGGTCCATTGGGAAAGCAACAGTTTGGCTGGGGAAAGATGCTGACCCAATCTACAGGATGGGTCATTTTATCTAACTGGTGAGCACTCCCCCACTGATCTCCTTCTAATAGGAACTGACATGGGACACAAATATCTTCCCATTCTGTAAGCATTTTAAGAACCCATCCATAGACCTGTCTCCTAGACCCATCATGTGATCAAGTTCCCAGCTGTGTTCTCTCCAAGTCTCTGCAAGCGACCAGCCCATCAGATATCACCCATGAGTTCATACACATCTGCGCCTTAGGCTCTTTTTCCTTTCACACAAAGTGGATAACATCTGCATTGCCCAATGTTCTGCCCACTGGGAGGATTTTCCTTCACCACTGCCTTTCAGGGCCACCTGTGAGTGGTGGTGTTGTGCAGCAGCTGTCTTCATCTGGCTGTTGCTGGCCTACTGTGCGGAGTCTTCCATAAACCAGGTTTGTACTTTTCTTTTTAAAGATTTTTTAGAATTATTTATTTATTTGAGAGAGAGCGCGTGAACAAGCGGGGGAAGGGGCAGAGGAAGAGGGAGAAGCAGAGTCCCCCCAGGAGCAGGGAGTCCAATGCAGGGCTCGATCTCGAGATCTGGAGATCACGATCTGACGGGAAGGCAGACACTTAACTGACTGAGCCACCCGGGTGCCCCATATAACACTTCAATTTCTAATGGGATACAACTGTGAAAATACAGTTTCATGATTCTGTGGGTCAGATAACACCTGCGGAACATCTGGGTTCAATAATAACTTGGTGTCCCACAAATCAGGCATTCAATCTCTACTAAGTCCCAGTAGCAAGCCAGAAGCTACTTTTCAGAATGTAGAATAGTGGGACGCCTGGGTGGCTCAGTGGGTTAAAGCCTCTGCCTTCGGCTCAGGTCATGATGCCAGCATCCTGGGATCGAGCCCCACATCGGGCTCTCTGCTCAGCTGGGAGCCTGTTTCCCTTCCTCTCTCGCTGCCTGCTTCTCTGCCTACTTGGGATCTCTCTCTGTCAAATAAATAAAAATCGAATCTTTAAAAAAAAGAATGTAGGGACGCCTGCGTGGCTCAGTTGGTTAAGCAGCTGCCTTCGGCTCAGGTCATGATCCCAGCGTCCTGGGATCAAGTCCCACATCGGGCTCCTTGCTCGGCGGGGAGCCTGCTTCTCCCTCTGCCTGCCTCTCTGTCTGCCTGTGCTCGTTCGCTCTCTCTCCCTCTCTCTCTGACAAATAAATAAATAAAATCTTAAAAAAAAAATTAAAAAAAAGAATGTAGAATAGTCATTAGCAGAGCATAGCATGGCCAAAATTCCAAGGATCTTCACTGTGATGTCCTATTGGGGCTTGCCAGAGGCTCTGCGTGGCATCTTTCGCTGACACCCACCTCGGGCACCTGGATCGACAAGGCGTAATGCCCATAAGGTAGGGCAGCTTGCCTTACAGCCTGGACTTTTGAAAAATCCCAAATCCAAAAGGCATACCAGACATCGCTCCACTTTCTTCTTGGTGTATGGTGGAGGGGACAGCCCCTCGTCTCTCACTTTAGAAGAGATGCCCAACATGCCCCAGACCTCTGGACCCTTACACACTTTCAGGTATGTCTAAGGCATCAAGTGCTTGCTCTGTGTCCTACTTACAGCACCTCGTTAACATAATGGCATCTGCTGAGGGTATCAGCGTGGTGTTCTCTGTGTTGTCGAGACTGTCAAAGTCCCTCCGGACTTTGGGGTTTGCAGGAGAATGGCATAAGCCAGGGTCAAGACAGTAAGATACTGTTGCAACAGATACTGATACAACAAGATACTGTGATCCTTGCTACGTAAACTCAAACAGTGTCATTTCCCCATACTCGTGGGAATGTAAGAGAAAGCATTTACTAGTTCAATAGCCATAGCCAGTTGCTGGTGTTTATATTGATTTTCTGCAACAAGGATCTCAAATCTAGAATAGTAGTGTGACTGGCATTGCACATCATTAACTTCGCTTTTCTGCTGTCAAGCAGGTAAGTCGTAAGAGGATATGCCCTTCTGAAATCCCAAATGGTGGTATTAATCCCTGCGCTTTCTCCAGCATTTTGGTATTGTTTTTGGTTTATAACTTATAACCGGGAAGACAGCTCCAGGGGTTTCTACTTGCCCCCCGCCTTTTTTTTTTTTTAACCATAATATCCTGCAGTAGAGCAGCAGGAAACCAATGAGAGATTCTGCCAACTACTGAATGTAATATCACAATAAACAGCACAGATCAGAGGGCCTTAGGAATGTGACCTGGAATCTCTAAAGGCCACCGGTGCTAATTGGTCTCCATGCGTAATAATCAAATTAACATCTGAAAGGACCGTGCATTTGTACAGAGTCATTTTAGTGAAGCTGGAACAACATTTCTCAGACCTCTCTTCCCTGCATAGTCCTGACTTCTTTTGGGCCACAAGTGACATTTTGTGCAAGATTTGGAAAGCATAGACGTGAAACAGGAGTCATATGAAAGACTTACAACCTGAGTGGGAAAACCTTCCTTGTTCTACTAGGAAGGTTGGTACGGCACCAGACATAGCTGTGACTTATTCACAGGGACCCTTATTTAGGGACTCGCCTTGCTATCCTGGGACAACAGCTGGGTCTGCAGCTCCTCCAGCTTATGCCAGATCCTCCTTCAACTTCCGTCACTTCTGTTCTGGTTACATGTTTGCCTTCCTGACATTGTGCCAGCTTCTCCTGTAGGTGACCTGCATCATCGAAGTTGGAAGCTTACGTGCAGAGGGGGACAGGTGTGGGTTCCAGTCCACCCTGTAAGTTCTAGCTTACCCTCATAAATGCTAGTCGGTTCTTACTTCTCCCACCTTGCAGTCATCTCAACTGCCTGCCTGCTGTCCTGGCAGGCTCCAGCACCAGACAAGAAGACAACAGTCTTCCTTAATCAGCTCTCACAATTATGTAGTCTTATCCCTACCACACATCTTTAACGCATATAACCACTCCTGGTAATTTGTTTCTCTGATCAAATCCTGGCTGATACTTCAATAAAAGTATCACTTTCACAAAAGTAACTTTTAAACTGTAACTTCAAAAGATACACAAACTGCCATTTTCTTTGTTAGAAGAAACTCAGAGTTCAGTCCATGTCTCTTGTCCCTTTGTGACCAAACGTAAATAAATCAATGTCTCTGTAGATTCCTTATCTTCACAAAGTGCTTATGCCAGGCTTTGTTTTGTTTTGCTTTCTAGCAGTGCTGTGTGAACACAGAATCAAGAGCAGCTCCTTTGCTTGATGAAAGAGGGGAAGGTAGTGTGATAGATTGAATGTAAAAATAGTCTCCTCCTTCTATCCATAATGCCCCTTGAAGTGGGACTCTGCAGCATTTATTTCCTTGAATCTGGATGGGTCTGGTGACTTACTTTGGCCAATAAAATGTGGCAGAAGTGATGGAGCATCTCTTGAAAGCCTCAAGAGAGTTTGCCTGTTTTCTTTTGCACTCTTGAACTCACACTTGGGCAATGAGAACAAGCCCAAGCTCATCTTCTAAAGATAAGAGAGACCAAATAAGACACAGCTGAGTCATCTTGGTTGAGGTCATCCTAGACTAGCCAGATCCCAGCCACCATGCCAGCTGACCGTGGACTGTGAGTGAACAATCAAGCCCAGCCCAGATCAGCAGAACCACCCAGGCGAACAATAATCTGATGAAAATCATTTGTTAAAGCCTTTATGTTTTGGGGTGGCTTGTTACACAGCACATTGCTAACTGATACAGGAGCACAGAAAAGGGACATTAAAGAATGCGTAGGAACTTTCCATGTGGATCAAAGGAGAAAAGGCATTGTGGGCAAAGGGGAGATCAAGTGTGAAGAATGGAGGTATGAATGGCCCCTGCTTTAGGCAGCAGTGTGCTGGTAAATGTTTAACACCATCTCTTCATGAGTAGTTCTGATGTGAATATTGGCTGTATATTTTCGGTTTTGTTAGTGAGTAACAAACTTTTTCCATGAAGGACAAAGGAGTAAGCATCTTAGCCTTTGGGGGCCATACAGTCTCTATAGGCACTACACAACTCTGCTATTGTTTTGCAGAATCAGCCGCAGAATAATAGGTGAATGAATGAATTCAGCTGTGTTCCAATAAAACTTTGCTTACAAAATCAGGTGGTGGGCCAGATTTGGCTTGTAGTTTGTTGAACCCTGGTCTAGACAATCAACAAAACAGTACATCAATTTGATTTATAGTGTTTGTTGATTTGTGGTGTAATTATTCCCACCATGGCTGATTTCATGCTCCTAATGTAACATTTGGAAGAAATGTGTAGTAAAGCAGCACATCATTCTACAGGATTTCCATCAGGCAGATAGAAGAGATGTAAATAATCTTAAGAGCATAAACTATAATAAAATCTCATAAACTAATTGGAAAGTAATGAGTTGTACTTATTTTTTTTTAAAGATTTATTTATTTATTTATTTGTTAGAGAGAGAGAGAGAGCGAGCACAGGCAGACAGAGTGGCAGGAAGAGGCAGAGGGAGAAGCAGACTCCCTGCCGAACAAGGAGCCAAATGTGGGACTCGATCCCAGGACGCTGGGATCATGACCTGAGCCGAAGGCAGCTGCTTAACCAACTGAGCCACCCAGGCGTCCCTGAGTTGTACTTATTAACTTTGCTCTTAATAGAATATATTTGATATGTTTACAGAATAAATGTTTTAATTTTAATTTTTGATATAATTGTATTGTGTTCAACAATTGGCTGGCAAAATTCACCGTTCAAGAGCCAGTAAGAGCCAGACTTGGCGTGCCATTGCATTCAGGGAATGGTGTGTAAAATCTAGTGTGGCTGGAACATGATGGGGGTAGAGAAGCCATGGGAGATGTGGCTGAAAAGTTGTTTGGTGGGGGATAAGGATCAGACTAGGCCAGGCCTTGTGGGCTGGTAAGGAGGGGGCAGTGTTTCAAACAGGGGAATGATAAGGTCAGGCTGCTTTAAGAAGGAATACCCTGGACACAGAGAGGAGACTCTGTTTGCCATGGAGAGTCCAAGGCAAGTAGGTCAGTTAAGTACGGTCATGGAAGTAACCACAGAGAAACTGATGTAAAGAAACTGATGTGATGGCTTGGATCGACCCAGGTGTTGTAGGGAAGGAGATGTGGGTAGATGCCGACTAGTCAGAAGTCAGAGTCTAAGGATATGGTGACAGGTGGTGCTGGGAAAGGGCGAGGGAGGCCTTAAAGAGACACCAAAATGCTTGGGCATCTGCTTGAATGGGCTGCCAGTTCCTGAAACTGAGAACACTGGAGAGACTGGTTTGAGAAAAAGTTGAGATGTCTGGTTTTGAACATAATAGGTTTGATGAGTCTGGGGAACACCCAGGAGGGGAGCTCTAGGCTGGAAACAAAGTTGGGATAGAGGACCCAGGATCCTGCCTCTTGTGGCTCCACCTCATGGGAGATTCCCCACTCCCATCTCTGCCCTGGCTCTAGGCCACGCTGGAAGCCACATCTCCTCTCTGGGACTCAGTCCTCCCATCTGTAATGGGGTACTCGGCTCTGAGTCCTGTTCCCCGCTTGCCCGAGTGTTGTGAAAAGCCTATGAGATTTTAATGGGAGGGGAGAGCGGGATAAGGAGGCTGGTCTTGTCCTGTCTTTTGCCCACTGGAGGGTGCAGGGGGATCTTTTGGACAGGAGAGGGTGTGGGCAGCTGGAGTCCTCAGATTCCTGCAGCACTTCTGGGTCAGAGGAGCCAGTCTCAGATCTCTGAGATTGAGAAAGGGGCTGCATTCTCACCTCCCCTCATTACCTCCCCTTGTCCCTTACTTCCCTTCATCTGGATGCCTCCAGGGGCTGCCCCGCTCCTCAGGGCTCCTGCCCAGCAGTCCCTCTCTGCTCCTCTGACACAGCGTGAGAAGCTGCCCAATCATGTTGGCAGATTGCCAGCTTCATCTCAGTCCCCCAAAGTGCTCAGGCTCTTTACCCCTCTCTCCCACTCAAGCCTGCTCTCTGAAGGCTTCTACAAGAAACCGCTTGAACAGACCCTACTCAGACTCCTGAGTTTGATGGGGTGGGACAATGGATTCCAATGACAGGGACTGGGGCTTGGGAGTCTGAGCGCTCTGGGTTCTGTCCTGGCTCAGCCTCTCCCAGCCCAGTGAGCCTGGGGACCACACTTTTTTGTATCTCAGTTTCCTCTTCTGTGGAAAGAAATTAAAGAGTAATACCTCCTTCACAGGGGCAGTGGAAGAGTCAGGTGAGTGAAAATACACAGGCACAGAGAAAGGCCCCCAGCCCATTGTAAGTGCTCAGGAGACATTAGCTGGTGTCCCTGTTCTTATCCTTGTGCCTTCTCCCAGGAACCTTTGCAACTGGAGACCTTTCCCCTGCCTGCTTCAGTGACTCCTCTTCATCTACAACAGAGGTTCCTACCTGGTGTGCTGATGCGCCAGCCAGGAAGGGGCTACAGATGGTGAGAGATCTGCTGTGGGGACAGCCCGGCCTCCCCTGACTCACTCCAGCGTCCCACACAGGATGATCTGAACTTCCAAGTGGGACATTCAGGGCCTTTCTCGGCTGGTGCCCCCAATCTGCTTTTCTCATTCAGGTAGCCCAGCAATCCTGGGCTCCCAGAGGCCCCAGCTTTCTCACCTGTGAGGCATGTGTGGTTCACTCCGTCTGGAGCACTCTCCCTGTATCTGTTCTCAGCTGGCACATCTCTTCCCCAGAGAGCCTCTCCAGATGGCCCAGGAGTCATTTTGGCCAACGTTCTATAATCATAACCAGCCAGGCTGCCACTTGCCCATACAGTGCCTTTGGGCAAGGAAGGAAAAAAGCACCCTTACCTCAAATGCTTTCTTCTATCTGCCAGTAAACCCTTGGAATAGATGTGCTGATCTGTAACACTTACAACACGGAGGGGGTCTGTCCTAGAAGAGCCCTGATGACACCAGACCTGCTACTTTGGGAACATTTCCACGCACTGGGCATTGTGCCAAGTGCCTTCTCTCCAATACTGTCACAAAGCTCATGACAGAAATGATTACTTTTTTGTTTTGTTTGTTGATTTTAGGAATGGTTCATTTCCTTTTTTTAAAAGATTTTATTTATTGGACACAGAGAGAGATCACAAGCAGGCAGAGCAGCAGGCAGAGAGAGAAAGGGGGAAGCAGGCTCCCAGCTGACCAGAGAGTCTGATGCGGCTCAATCCCAGGACCCTGAGATCATGACCTGAGCCAAAGACAGAGGCTTAACTCACTAAGCCACCCAGGGGCCCCTGAATGGTTTTCACAGGCGAGGAAAGTGAGGCTCAAAGGCTAAGACCAAGGTCATGTAACCAGTAGGTGGCAGAGTCATGGTTTGAACTCCAAAGCATGGATGCAAGTAATTGCTCTCATTAAGCCATTGTCACCCAGGTAACTGCTTCCACATCTGTCCCAGACTTTATTGTGAGCTCCTCAAGGCAGCGACCACACTCCACCCACTGCTCAACTCTGGAAAGGTGTAGAGTGGGCACAGAGTGGACAGCACCACATGCGTGTTGGAAGAAGCCTCTTTGCAAGGCACTGGGAACCCAGAAGCTGGAGCCTGTTTCCCTATAGCTGAAGCTGGAGGTGTTTGAAACAAGGAGCCCCAGAGTCCACTCCCC
>RCUC01112209.1:0-14375 GCA_003697995.1 Taxidea taxus jeffersonii | reverse complement strand
GAGAAGAAAATTTGGTAACACTGTGAGGAAACAGTCAGACAATTCCAGAAATTGTAGAATATTCTGCAAGACTACTGGCCTAGACAAAAGGTCATCAAAAGAAAAAGAGGGGAAGATTATCCTAGATTAATTTAAAAGTGAGAGATTGAGGAGACATAATATCCAAATGTATTATATGATCCTTGATTGGATCCTGGTTAGAAAAAGGCAATTACAGGGCGCCTGGGTGGCTCAGTGGGTTAAAGTCTCTGCCTTTGGCTCAGGTCATGATCTCAGGGTCCTGAGATTGAGCCCCACATCTGGCTCTCTGCTTGGTGGGGAGCCTGCTTCTCCCTCTCTCTCTGCCTGCCTCTCTGCCTACTTGTGATCTCTGTCTGTCAAATAAAGAATGAAGCCTCTGCCTTTGGCTCAGGTCATGATCTCAGGGTCCTGGGATTGAGCCCCGCATCTGGCTCTCTGCTTGGTGGGGAGCCTGCTTCTCCCTCTCTCTCTGCCTGCCTCTCTGCCTACTTGTGATCTCTGTCTGTCAAATAAAGAAATAAAATCTTTAAAAAGAAAAGAAAAGAAAAAGGCAATTACAAAAGACATTTTGGCTACAATTGGAGAAATTGGAACATGGACTGTATATTAGATGATACTTGGGAATTATTGTTACTTTTCTACATATCTTATGTAGAAAAGTATCCTTATTCTTAAAAGATGTATGATAAAATTTTTAGGGATGAAGTGTCATGATGTCTGCAACTTATTTTTAAATGATTCAGCAAAAATAAAATACATATATAGATAAAGCAAATGTGGTCAAATATTAACAACCACTGAATCTGGGTGGAAGGTGTTCAGATGACCACTGTAGGATGGTTTTGTTTGTTTGTTTATAGTTTATGAATTTTGGAGGATCAGCTTTATTGAGGTATGATTTACATAGAGTAAACTTCAAAATTTTAAAATTTATATACTATAAAGTTTTATGAATTTTGACAAACACATGCAGTCATGTAACTACCATCACAGTCAAGATCTAGAATATTTTTATCACCCTTAAAATTCTCCCTTACGGGGCACTTGGGTGGCTCAGTGGGTTAAACCCTCTGCCTTCGGCTGGGGTCATGATCCCGGGGTCCTGGAATTGGGCTCTCCGCTCAGCGGGGATCCTGCTTCCTCCTCTCTCTCTGCCTGCCTCTCTGCCTACTTGTATTCTCTGTCTGTCAAGTAAATAAATAAAATCTTTAAAAAAAAATTCTCCCTTACTTATTCATAGTCATCCCCTCATCCTAGCCCCAGTCTTGGGCACCACTGATCCATTCTCCATCCTTGTAGTTTTGACTTTTCTAGAACATCATAAAAATGCCCTTGAGTCTGCTTTAACTTAGTGCAATACTTCCCTGGCTTTGCTATGACAAAGTGCTACAAAGTAGACAGTTTAGAGCAACAGATATTTATTATCTCACAGTTCCAGATGCCAGAAGTCCAAAATCAAGGTGTCAGAAGGGCCATGCTCTCTGGATAGCTTTGGGGAGGAATCTGTGCATACCTTTCTCTTAGCTTTGGGCATCACCAGCAATCCCTGGCATTGCATGTCTTGCAGCTGCATAACTCTACTGTCTCCCTCTGTCATCCCATGGTGTTCTCCCTATGTGTTGCTTCTGTCATTGCATGAGTTCTCCCTGTGTGTTTCTTATAAGGACACCAGTCAGTTGGAGCAAGGGCTCACTCTATTCAAGTATCTTAACTAATTATATCTGTAATGCCCCTGTTTTTAAATAAGTTCACAATTTGATGTGTTTAGGGGTTAGGACTTAATATTTTTTGATGGAGAAACACAATGGAGCCCACGACGCCTAGCATAGTATGTTTGAGATCCATCCATGTTCTCTCATGCATCAGTAATTTGTACCATGTTATTGCTATTTAGTATTTCATTGTATAGATGTACCAAAATGCTTATCTATTTATCAGCCGAAAGACTTTTGGTTGTTTACAATTTTAGTCAATTATGAGTAAAGCCACTATAAATATTTGCATATGGATTTTTGTGTGAACACAAATTTTCACTTTTCCTGGGTAAATATCAAGGTGTGAGATACTTAAATCTTCCATAAAAGACTGCCAAACTTTTCCAAAGTGGTGTTACTGTTTTCTATTTCCATCAGCAACATATTAGAGTTTCTGTTATCTACATTTTTAACAAGGCTTGGTGTTTTAGTTTTTCTGATTATAGCCATTTCAGTGCATTATCATGGTATCTCATTATGTGTTTTAATTTGCATTTCCCTAATGACTTATGATGTTCAGCATCTTTTCTGTGCTCACTTCCCATTTGTATATCTTCTTTGAAAAGTGTCTGTTCAAGTCTTTTGCCCATTTTTATTACGGTATCTGCTGTCCTATTGAGTTGTGTGAGTTCTTTTTATATTCTGGATGCAAGTCCTTTATCAGATAAAAGTATTTTCTCCCAATTTGTAGCTTGCTTTTTCTTAGCAGTGTCTTTTAAAGAGCAGAAGTTTTTAATTTTGATGAAGTCCAGCTTATTTTTATGGATTCCTTTGATTATCATTGTACATGTTTTTGTTTTTCAACTTTTCTGTGGGCTTGGAATTTTTCTTTTTTTCTTTCTTTCTTTTTTTTTTTGGCTACTGAGGGAATGAACTTTTTATAATAAAAAGTTGGAAGAAAAAAGGAAGGCAGAGACAGCTTTATAAAAAAGCAAACAGTTATTAAAAGGCAAACAGTAACAAAAAGATAAAGTTCTTTTTTTTTAGCCTCCCAGTTTGCTCCTTCTCACCCTTGAGTACTCCACAGATGCATCCCTTTCAAACTCTGTTTCTCCTTCAACTTTTTTTTTTTTTTAAGATTTATTTATTTGAGAGAGAGAAAGAGAGCACAAGCGTGGTGGGGAGGGCAAGAGAAGGGGCAGAGGGAGAGGGAGAGAGAGTCTCAAGTTGACTCTGCTGAGCAGGGAGCCCTGCAGACCTCAAACTCATGAGGTCACCTGAGATCCTGAGATCACAACCTGAGCCAAAACCAAGAGTCTGTTGCTGAATCGGCTGAGCCACCCAGGCTCCCCTCTTCTTCAATTTCTTATTTAATCAATCTCTGAGAGTTAGCAAGAGAGGGTGGAATGCTTCCAGAACATACCAGAGTTCATGACAGGGAGCTTTAGACCTGTCCTTGGAAGTATCCCTGAGGCTGGAGTGGTAATGACTCAGACTCCTTAGCCTCAGCAACTGAAGTTCATTTTGACAGTAAAATAAATAGTCAGTTCTCATTAAAAGTAAACTCTGAGATTGCAGAGGGTCAGTCAAGTCTGGCTGGTCTCTGGGGTCTGATCTGGTGCTCCCTCAGCCATTATTCACCCTCAGGCAATTGCCAGGCCCCCTGCCTCAGCCAGACGTGGTGAGAAACTTAATGAAGCTGCAGAATCTGTGGCCTGAGAAATAGCCTGCAAGATAGCAACTAGTAACTATTCGTCTTGTTGCATGTAGAAGTCCCCACCAAAAGAGGATGAGGAATGGGAACTGGCTTTCTCTATACCTGCCTTCCACTTGTCTTCCTGCTATATACACCTGTGACACATATCTCTTCTAGGCAGAGATTTGTCTATCACATCCTATTCAGAGACTGTTGGCCTCTTCTGCAGCTCACCATCTCTATGATCCTTTGGAGTTGGTTCCAGGGGAAAAGAAGAATCTAGGACAGACTCCCCTGTAAGGTGTTTCCAATGTAGTAGCCCAGGTAGAGAAAAACCCAAGACATTTTTTGGATGCTATGTCACGACCCTCTGGTTTCTCCTGTTTTCCCTGCTGCTGCACTTACTCTGCCAAAGAGAAAAAAGTTGCAAACAGATGGAAGGTTAACTCAGTTTGGGTCCTAATTTTTTGATTGCTGGCCTGAACCTACATCAGAAGTCCTGGGTTGGCCCTATAATAAATTAGACTCTGGATGATCTTTGGAACAGGTCCTTCTGCAGTCAAATGCTCTACCACTGAGCTATACCCCCATGAACAGGTCCTTCTGGATGGTCTTTGAAAGACACCAACCTACCTAAAACCATTTTGGGTTTTAAGCCCAACATTGTCTCTAAAGTAGGCCAAAAGTAGGCCTCTTTCCAGGAGAAGGTGCCGCTCTTCATCAGGGTCCAGCTAGCCTGGCTGCCTTCAGTACATGGGTGATAGACAGATGGAAAGATCCAATCCCCTCCTGGTGGTTTTTGTGTGTTACTGGCTTTGAAAAGTTTTTGCCTTGTAAACCAGTCACACCCCATGTCATACCTACTTCAGCCGTGTTGGAGTTTCCCTGTGGCCCATGTTCTCCCTTCCCCAGTCAGCTGCAGGTACTTCCTCAACACCACCAATTCCTGATCCCGCAGCACCTACCTTGGACAGCCAATCTCTACCTCACTATTGGTCCATGGATGCTGCTCCCATTTGAACAGCTGATGTTGGCACAGCACTTTTAGAAAGCACCGTTAGACATAATCTTATTTAATGCTCACCCTAACCTTGTGAAGTAGGTACTATTATTCCCATTTTTCAGGTGAAGAATCTGAGGCTCAAAGAGGTCAGGTGACTTATCCCTGGTTGCACGACTCATTTTGAGAGGGACAAAAGTGGGCTTCAAACCCAAGCCCTTCTAAGGAAAGTAAGATATATGTCTGTATTTGCTTTTATAAAACATCCACCTGTTGGGAGAAGAGCACCGGGTGGTAGAGGGACAAGAATGCTGGGGAAGCTTCCTACTATATACAATTCTGTGAACCATGTTACTGTATTATCCATTTAAACAAACAGAAAAGCTTGTCCCTGCCTTACTTCTTTAGCCTGACCTACTGACTCCTCTGTCAGTGCCCAGCTTAATAAGCCACACAGTTGAGTTGACCAAGACAATGTACTTCTGCAAGTGGCAATATTTAGCATTTAAAATTCAAGTACCGGTTTCAGTCTTCTATCATGAATCCATTTTACATGATCTAACATATCCATTCTCCCTTAGGGGGAAAGAAAAGATTTATTTTCCTAGTCCAGGCAGACTAGCCCCCAGTTGTTTGGGCAGTGCAACTCCACCAGCCTACTAGGTTGCTAAGATAACAGGAGGCAGAACACATCCAGTGTTGGCAACGGCCACGGGGGATTTGGGATGATCTACTCTTCAAGGAACTGAGAATTCTTTGGCAGGCTGGGGGGATTTCCCCCTCTATCAGATTCTTGGTCAGATCAAGAGTCAAGCTTGAGGGGTTGGGACTTCCAGAATGGCAGAGTAAGGAGCTCAGCAGACCTTCTCCCCAGCAAACAACAATTTGGTAAAAATTGAAGTCTCTGGAAATTGTCCTAAGGGCATACTGCAGATGAAGAAACATTCATCCAAGAAAATCTACTAAATCTCGGTAAGAACAGAAAAAGGCTATGGCATTTGAGACATGGACAAGCTCCTCTACCCCTTCCCCCAGCTTCACGGTCTAGAAGTTCTACGCCAGGCATTATACTCCATACAAGTACAGCCAAGAAGACAGAGAGGCTCCTCCCCAGAATCTCTCAGTCTGGGATCACAGTTTAACCCCAGGATGGACCGGCTGCCAGTTTTCTCACCCCTCTCCCACAGCCTCTTGTTGCAAAAGCTCCATAGCAGGCAAACACAGAAAAGAGGACTGGGTCTCCCTTCCCCTACTCGGTCTTCACTCATAGAAACTGGATCACTCGTACATTGCTGAAAGGAATGTAAAATGATACAGACACTCTGGGAATTGGTTTGGCAGTGTCTTAAAAACCTAAACATATAACTACTAAACAACCCAGCAATTGCAGTCCTGGGCATTTATCCCAGAGAAATGAAGACATATGTTCAAACCAAAACCTGTACACATATGTTTATAGCAGCTTTATTTGTAATAGCTCAAAACTGGAAACAACCCAAATGTCCTTCAACAGGTGAATGGTTAAACAAACTGGTACATCCATACAAGGAAATATTCTTCAGCAATAAAAGGAAATAAATTGTTAATCATGCAGCAATCTAGATGAATCTCCAGAGAATTATACTGAGTGGAAAAAAACAATCCCAAAAGGTTATATACTGTTCTTGAAATGACAAAATTATAGAAGTGAAGGACAGATTGGTGGTTGCCAGGAGTAAGGAGGCAGTAGGGGCAGGAGGGAAGTGGGTGTGGCTATAAAAAGGCACAGGAAAGATCAGAGAGACAATGGAAATGTTCTGTGTCTTGACTGTATCAATGTCAATATCCTGGCTGTGATATTGTAGGACAGTTTTACAAGATGTTACATGGGGAAAACTGAATAAAGGATATATAGGATCTCTCTATTTTTACAGTACTATGCAAATATACAATTACTTCAAAATAAAAAGCTTAATTATTTGAAAATTGGAAAAGATCTGAATAGACATTCATCCAAAGAAGTATATAGATAGCTAGTAAGCACATGAAAAAATGCTCAACGTTATGAGTTATTAAGGAAACGCAACTCAAAACCACAATGAGACAAGATAACTAAAGCAAAACCAGACAATAAGTGTGGAGGATGCAGAGAAATTGGAACCTTCTTACACTGCTAGTGGGAATGTAAAATGGTACAGTCACTTTTGAAAACAGCTTGGCAGTTCTTCAAAATCGTAAACTTAAGAGTTATCACATGGCCTAGTAACTCTATTACTAGGAATATACACAAGAGAAATGAAAATATAGGGTCATCTGGGTGGCTCCGTTGGTTAAGCGTCTGCCTTTGGCTCAGGTCATGATCATGGCGTTCCGGGATCCAGCCCTTATCCGGCTCCCTCTTCAGCAGAGAGTCTGCTTCTCCTTCTGTCCCTCACCCGGGTCATGCTCTCTCTCTCTCTCAAATAAATAAAACCTTAAAAAAATGAAAATATACGTTCACCAAAAACTATTTTTCAGTAATAAGAAGGAGTGACTGATACATGCCACAGCATGGATGAGGCTTGAAAGCATACTAAGTGAAAGAAACCTGTCCTAAAAGACTACATATTACATTTAAATTTATTACATTTAGGGACGCCTGGGTGGCTCAGTTGGTTAAGCGGCTGCCTTCGGCTCAGGTCATGACCCCAGCGTCCTGGGATCGAGTCCCACATCGGGCTCCTTGCTCGGCGGGGAGCCTGCTTCTCCCTCTGCCTCTGCCTGCCACTCTGTCTGCCTGTGCTCGCTCCCTCTCTCTCTCTCCCTCTCTGACAAATAAATAAAATCTTTTAAAAAAATTTATTACATTTATAATTACATTTATATTTATATGAAATGTCCAGAACAGGCAAATCTATAGAAACAAAGTAGATCAATGGTTGTCTGGGGGCAGTCTGTGTGACAGCTAATGGGTAGAGGATTCCTTAGGGAGAGAATGGAAATGTCTAAAATTAACTGTGGTGATGGTTGCACAAACCTGTGAACTTCCTAAAGAACACTGACTTTTATACTTTAAATGAGTCAATAATATAGTAGGTAAAGTATATCTCAATAAAACTTTAAAAAAGAATTGAGCTCAAATCCAAGCTATCTCTTTTGAACTATTTTTTAAAAGCCTTTTTATTTGAAAAAAAATTTGTTTCAGAAAGTTGCAAGATTCACCAATTTTTGAAATTCTGCCTGTTTTTTAAAAGTTTTTTTTTTTTTTAGATTTTATTTATTTATTTGACAGAGAAAAAGATCACAAGTAGGCAGAGAGGAGGAAGCAGGCTCCCTGCTGAGCAGAGAGCCCAATGCTGGGCTCCATCCCAGGACCCTGAGATCATGACCTGAGCCAAAGGCAGAGGCCTTAACCCACCAAGCCACCCAGGCGCCCGAAATTCTGCCTGTTTTTAAGATCAGATTCCATCATCAGCCTTGGGTTGATGTATTCATTGACTTTCTTTGTAGGTCTTGGTTTCGGATTGTGTTGTTTACCCTATAACATGGTTCTCATTCAGGGCATTTGGCCATATTTGGAGACAGTGGGGCTGCCACTGTCATCTAGTGAGTACAGACCCAGGACAGTAGACATCCTACAACACACAGGGTAGCACTCCCAATAAAAACTGAACTTGGGGTGCCTGGCTGGCTCAATCTGTATAGTGTGCAACTCCTTATCTTGGGATTGTGAGTTCAAGCCCCACGTTGGGTGTAGACATTACTTAAAAATAAAACCTTAAAAAAAAAAACTTATCTGGACTAAAATGCTAACAGTACCAATACTGAGAAACTTGCTGTACTCTCTTAGTGTATTTATCAAAAAGAGAAATGTTATAGTCTGATCAAAATAGTCTGGGGATTTTACTCACCAGTTAGGGTTTTGGAGCATAGTTCATATATCTCATATGGTTTATTTATTAGTCTTTCAGTTGGTTCCCCCACCATAAACATTTATTTGCCTGTTGTCTAAGAGGGCAGGAGCCAGACATAAAGTGCTACAGCATGAGCAGCACTATAAACTAATGGGCACGTAAGTATTTGGAAAAGATGACAGGGCTGCAGCTGGGAAGTCAGATGGCAGCATTAACATGGCCCAGGGTGGGCAATAAGGCCTGGAGCTTGGGAGATCTGGTCCCAATTTGAGGCAGCCCTGTCATGGCACTGGGATAAACCACAACCACAAAACTTAGAGAATCCAAGAATCCATTTCAAACATATCTTCTTGCTACTGTGTTCCCTTCATGAAATGGTGGCACTGTGGCCATTTCCCAGAGGCTGAGTGGTTGAGGGAGTGACTAAATGCTAGACTGTGCCTACACACAACTGGCCAAGGCTGTTCAGTGGATATTGCTCTCCTACTTTCCCATGATGGACCTGTGCAGGGTTTCTATGAACTCCAGAGAAGATGGAAACCACAAAGGGAAGCTTAGGTCTTCTGAAAGCCCTTTGCATAGAAAGTTAAAGCTTTTACCCACCATTAAATAGATATATATTCTGTCATAGGACTTGGGTGTGTATATGAACGGTTGCTGGTCATGAGCTCCAGGATCCATTATTTCTGCATATTCCCAGAATGTCTGAGAAGAGTCTCCCATGCAAAGAGGGCACTCAGTAATTTTTAGTAACCATTTGGATGTCTATTATGTTCCAGGCACTGTATGAGGCACATTAGTGGACAAGAGAGACAAGGTCCCTAACCTCAGTTAGCATATATTAACAAGAGTACCTCAATATGTATTTATTCTTCAGTTGATTTTTGTCTCTGAAAAGCTGGCCTCATCACATCTTTGCAAATTATTGTAAGTTTTTAGATGAATAATGCTTGTCTATGGGAGCAACAGAGGGACCATCTGTTGAGTTTTCTAGGATTAATAGCCATCAGCTGGAGTCATAGACTACTGGAAAATACTTTTTAAGATGTTTATTTAAGTGGATAAGCCACTAAAAGCTCAATAATTGAAGAATAAAATAGTGAAATGAAAAATAAGGGCATAAAATTGAACCTAAAATTTTGAAGACATCATATGGGAAATTCAAATGATGGCTTTCTAAAAGAGTATTGTTGCATCTGAGTATTAGAGGCTAAAAGCATTCTTTGTAAAGCAAAATATAATTGTTGTGGATAATAAATACAAACGTGGCCATATCTATTTTTTTTCTGTTCCTTTTAACTAACTAGTTTTGGTTCTGTTGTTCCTTTTTGTTGTTCTGTTTTATATAAGAAAATATTTTAGTTTTTAAATTTCTTCAAAGCCTTTTTGGAATAGGGTGGGGTATAAATAAATACTTTTTAGCAAAATCAGAGCACAGTATAGACAATAGATGTCCCCTGGGGGGTGAAGGACAGGAAGGGAAGGGGTGGAGAAAGGTATGCCAGGAAGGACAGAAAGTCCCCTGATAGTATTATTCCTCTATGTGGTCCTGAGCATAGTGTTCTGTGTCATTTCAAAGTTGACCTTTTTTTTTTTTTTCTTAATAGAGAGAGGAGGGGCAGAGGGAGAGAACGAGAATCTTAACCAGGCTCCACGCCCAATGTGGAGCCAGATGTGGGACTCTCACAGCCGGGAGATCATGACCTGTGCCAAAATCAGGAGTCGGACACTTAACACTGAGGCACCCAGGTGCCCCTAAAACATTATTATTTTTTTAAGCTAAATATTTGGGGGGCGCCTAGGTAGCTCAGTAGGTTAAGCATCTGCCTTCAACTCAGGTCATAATCTGAGTCCTGGGATCAAGCCCCTTGCCAGGCTCTCTGCTCAGTGGGGAGCCTGCTTCTCCCTCTCTCTCAAATAAATAAATAAAATCTCTCTCGAATAAATAAATAAAATCTTAAAAAAAAAAAAGCTAGGGGTACCTGGGTGGCTCAGTGGGTTAAGCCTCTGCCTTCGGCTCAGGTCTTGATCTCAGGGTCCTGGGATCAAGCCCTGTATTGGGCTCCCTGCTCAGTGGGGAGCCTGCTTCCTCCTCTCTCTCTGCCTGCTTCTTTGCCTACTTGTGATCTCCGTCTGTCAAATAAATAAATAAAATCTTAAAAAAAAAAGCTAAATATTTTTGATATATCAAGGTCATCTACTCCTTAGATTACTGAGATTCAGTAACTGTGCAGTCTGTATTCACAGTTCTCAGTAAATGGAACTTAATGCCCTAGGCTTAATACAATAGACAGAAGCTGAGGAAAATGCGAACTTGGATGATAACCTAGGACTCTTCTTTAACAGCTACTAGAAAGAGATAGGATGGTCTCTCAGGTTGAAAATCAGTTTCGGGACGCCTGGGTGGCTCAGTTGGTTAAGCGGCTGCCTTCAGCTCAGGTCATGATCCCAGCGTCCTGGGATTGAGTCCCACATGGGGCTCCTTGCTCGGCAGGGAGCCTGCTTCTCCCTCTGCCTCTGCCTGCCACTCTGTCTGCCTGTGCTTGCTCTCTCTCTCTCTCTCTCTCTCTCTCTGACAAATAAATAAATAAAATCTTAAAAAAAAAAAAATCAGTTTCATTTTGCCACAGGTGGGCCTTTGTTAGCTTTGTCCTATTTCTCTGCAAAACACAGGCAGAATATGAACCTCTTTTTGGAGACCCAGAGAGTAAATGTCATTCTTTTTACCTGGAGTTTCAAACAGCCAAACTGGGTCCAATAATTTCTTTCCCCTACCCCTTCACAGAATTGTTGGTTTTTTGTTTTTTGGTTTTTTTTTCCCTTTTGAACTCCATGGAGATTTCCTTGACATGGGTTTCTGTTAGGGACTCAGGGTTTATTATCCAACACCCGGCATTACTGATGCACTCACAGGGCTTGTCAGAATGACTTGGGAGGAACTGGCATCCTTTCCTACTCTGGTCTTGCCTCCCCAGTCCTTGTACTTAAGCTGGGTTTCCTCTGTACGCAAAGAGCCTAACCCGGAGCTGGGCATACAGGCAATGTTAGCCAGTAGGTACTGGTTCAATTATTTCAAAATATTTATGGCTTTCCAAAAAAAGTATGTACACATCTGTCAGAATGATTGAGACAAAATTAGTGATAACACCAAATGCTGGCAAGGATGCAGGAAAACCAAATCACTTATAAATCACTGGTGAGAATGTAAAATGGCACAGCCATTCTGGAGACCAGTTTGGCAGTTTCTTACAAACCCAAACATGCACTTACCATATGACCTAGCAATTGCACTCCTTGAATATTTATCCTAGAGTAATTAAAAACCTGTGCTCACACAAAAACTTGTACATGAGTGTTTATAGCAGTTTTATTCATAATAGCCAAAAAGCAAAAACAATCCAAATGTCCTTCAACCAGGTGAAATGGTTAAACAAACTTGGGTACTTCTACATCATGGAATACTATGGAACAATAGAAAACGAACCAACTACTGATACACAGAACAACTTAATGGATCTCAAGGAAATGATATTGAGTCCAAATAAAAGCCCATCCAAAAAGATACATACTGAATGATTCAATTTATATAATATTCTTAAAATAACTAAGTTTTTAAAATGGAGAACAGATTAGTATTTGCCAGTGATTAGGAATGAATGGAAGAGGTGATGGATGGAAATGGGTATGGCTGTAAAAGGAAGCAAAAGAGATCCTTGTGGTTCTTTAACTCTTTTGTATCTTGACGTAGTGGTGGGTATATAAACCTACTCAGGAGATTAAACTGTATAAACACTCAAATGAGTAAAAAGTTAAAGAAATCTGAGTAAGATTGGTGGATGTATTAATGTCAATATTCTGGTTTAATATTGTTTTGCAAGCTGTTAGCACTGGGGTAAACTGGTAAACAATACATGGATATCTCTGAATTCCTTCTTTCTCCTTCCTTCCTTCCCTCTTTCCTTCCTTCCTTCCTTCCCTCCCTCTTTCCTTCTCTCCTTCCTTCCTTCCTCTATTTCTTCCTTTCTTTCTCCTTAGATTTCATTTATTTATTTGACAGAGACATAGCAAAAAAGCACAAGCAGGGGAGCAGTACAGGGCGAGGGAGAAGGAGACTCCCTGTGGAGCAGGGTGCCAGACATGGGGCTTGATCCCAGGACCCCGGGACCATAACCAAAGGCAAGGTCAAGACAGATGCCTAACCAAGTCACCCAGGCGCCCCTCTCTGTATTCTTTCTTTCTTCCTTCTTTCCTTCCTCCCTCCCCCACTCCTTGGAGAAAAGTCTGATTCTAGGAATGGGACAGGAAAGTTGTAGTTTGATCCTAGAGCATCTTGTAATGCCAGAAAGCAGTAGAGTGCTAAAAAAAAAAAAAAAAACACACCCAAAAAACCAACCTCATAGTGATGGTCATATGGGGACATAGGGGCCAACTGGATGAGCTCATAACGGCCAAAACTGGAACAATGTGAAAAACACAGTGAATAAAATAGTATTGTATTGTAACCCTAAGTATAAAATAAATATTCATGACTCCATACAGATATAAATAAGTGATTAGTAAATAAATACATTGAGGATATTAGATATATCTCCCATGCAGAACTGCAAATAATTGATGTAGGTGTTCTACCCTTAAGGGTGAGAAATATGATTCCTCATTCCTTAAATGTGGGCTGTGCATGGTGACTTTCTTCCAAAGAATACAGAATGGAAAGAAAAAAGAGAGAAAGTTTACAATAGAGAATTCTGAAAACTCTATCCCAGCCAGTTGATCAAGGGTAAGTAATGTCAGTAGTGATAAGTCATGTTGATAGTATGTCCCCTGATATGATGTGATGATTATGGTCCCTCTTCTCTGTGGTCCTCCTCCCCAAAACACATTTCCCCAGTCTAATCATGAGGGAACATCAGATAAATCACAACTGGAGGACCTTCTACAAAATATCTCACCAGAAGTCCTTATAACTCTCAAATGTTGTCAAAAACAGGGTAAGTCTGAGTAATAGTCCCAGCCAAAAGGAGCCTATGGGGACATAACTGCAAACATCATATAGTATCCTAGATAGGATCCTGATACAGAAAAATGGCATTAGGGGAAACCCGAGGAAATCTAAAATGCAAACTTAGGTTACTAAGAATGTATCAAGATTGGCGCATTAATGGTACCGTACTAATGTACTAATGAGAGATGCCAATGGTAGGGGAAACTGGGTGTGGTGTGTATAAGAACTCTCTGTACTATCTAAATAATAAGTCTGTACATCTAAGACTGTTCTGAAAATAAAAATTTATTTTAAAATAAGGGAAATAGATGTGTCCCCTCTACCACTCCCAGGGAGAGTTCTGGTACAACTATGCTGGGGCTAGAGGTACCTTCACACTTTGGCCTTTCAGTTTTCTCTCTTTACCCCTACCCTCTGCAGTGGGGTAGAGGACTTAGTGCTGAGACTGTCTGATTGTCTAAACCCACGAGGAAAATGGTAGAAAATTCACTATCATCACTGCCAGAAAGAGTGATTTATGGCTTTACTCTTGAACTCCCTGTTTGGCTTTATACTATATCTTGTATGAACTATTATTCCTGAATCTTTTTTTTTAAGATTTTATTTATTTATTTGACAGACAAAGATCACAAGTAGGCAGAGAGAGAGAGAGAGAGAGAGGGGAAGCAGGTTCCCTGCTGAGCAGAGATCCCGATGTGGGGCTTGATCCCAGGCGAGATCATGACCTGAGCTGAAGGCAGAGGCTTTAATCCACTGAGCCACCCAGGCGCCCCTATTATTCCTGAATCTTGACTAGACTCCTTAGGCTTAACCTTTTGGCCTCAGAAATACTGGGCACTTGCATTGCCTGTTTACCTTCTACAGTAATCAGCTATGTACTTTAATTTGGAATTTACATGATGAGTACCTCTTTAGTCAACTCCATTCCTATAGGCACAGATAACTATGCTAAAAATCAACAGCAGAAGAAATGCCAAGAGGCTACCTCAGCATTAAGAGAGATCGCTGTTAATGACATAAACCAAGTATTATTTTTTGCAGCCAAAGATCTTTACACCAAAGACTGAATTGTATGTAGACATACTGACAC
>RCUC01112205.1:0-10772 GCA_003697995.1 Taxidea taxus jeffersonii | reverse complement strand
TAATCATCAGTTTGGTCTCTGTAGTTAAGTAGTTAAGTCTATATTTTGGTTTGTCTCTTTTTTTCTTTGTTCATTTGTTTTGTTACTTAAATTCCACATATGAGTGAAATCATATAATATTTGTCTTTCTCTGACTGGCTTATTTCACTTAGCATTTTACTGTCTTAATACATCCATATGTTGCAAATGGCAAGAGTTCATTCTTTTTTATGACTGAGTAATATTCCATTATATATACATACACCACATCTTTATCCATTCATCTATTGATAGATACTTGGGCTGTCTCCATAATTTGGCTATTGCAAATAATGCTGCAGTAAACATAGGGGTGCATATATCTTTTCAAATTAGTATTTCATATTCTGTAGGTAAATACTCAGTAGTGTGATTATTGGATCTTAGGGTTGACCTACTTTATTTTTTTTTAAAGTAGTCTCCTTGCCCAGTATGGAACCCAATGTGGGGCTTGAACTCATAACTCTGAGATCAAGACCTGAGCTGAGATGAATAGTCAGAGGCTTGACTGAGCCACCCAGGGATGCGAAGGTAGTTTTATTTTTAATTTTTTGAGGAAGCTGCATACTGTTTTCCACAGTGGCTACACCAGTTTGCATTCCCATCCACAGTGCAGAACAATTTTTCTCCACATCCTCATGCTCTGACTTCTTTCATTCAGCTTACTTGTTTTGAGATTCATCCATGTTTGTAGTGTATATTAACCATTCATTTCTTTCTATTGCTTAGTAGTATTCCATTGTATGATATACTAATTTATTCATTCATTTACCTATTGATGAACTTCTGGGTTGTTTCTAGTTTTTAGCTATTACAATTATATCTTTTATGAATGTTTGTGCACAAATCTTTGAATGGACATATACTCTTAAGTAAATAACTGGAAGAGGAATGGTTGGATCATATGGTAGGTGCATATTTAACTTATAAAGAAAATTCCCATTTGTTTCCAAAGGGATTCTACCATGTTACTTTCCCATTAGCAGTTCCTCCATATTCCTGCAAACATTTGGTATGGTCATTTAGAAAAATTTTTAACTGTTTAAGTAGATGCACAGTAGTATCTAATTGTGATTTTAATTTGTATTTTCCTAATGACTAATGATGTTGAACATTGTCCCATATGCTTCTTTGCCATTCATATATTTTCTTTGTTGAAGTTTCTGTTCAAATCTTTTGCTCATTAAAAAAAAAACCTGGGTTGTTTGGTTTCTTATTGTTTTGAGAGTTTTTAAATATATTCTGAATACAAGTCCTTTCTCAAGATGTGTTTTGCAAATGTTTTCTCCCTGTCTTTTGCTCATCTTTTCATTGTCTTAAGTGTCTTTTAAGGAAGACTAATTTTAAATTTGATGAAGTGTGTGATGATTAATTTTATGTGTTATCTTAAGTGGGTTATGGGGTTCCCAGATATTTGGACCAACATTATTCTGGGTGTGTCTGTGGGGATGTTTTGAGATTAACATTTGAATCAGTATACTGAGGAAAGCAGGTTGTGCTGCTTTACCTGATGTGGGAGCCCTTTGATCTCCTGTGAGGAAGAGGGAACTCCTAATTGACTGCTCTGAGTGTAGGACATTGGCCTTTCCTGGCTTTGGACTCAAATGGAAACATTGGCTCTTCTTTAGTCTCAAACTTGTTGACTTTCAAGTGGAATTATTCCATCATCTCTCCTGATTCTTAGGTCTTTGAACTCAGACTAAAATCACATATCAACTGGGTCTCCAGCTTTGCTGACTATAGATCTTGACACTTCTTAGTTTCTATAATTGCATGAGCCAGTTTCTTACAATAAATCTCTTTCTATGCATACATCCTATTGGTTCAGTTTCTCTGGGGAATACTAATACCAAGTCCAATTTATCAATTTGTTTTTTAATTGTTTTTGGTTGTTTAATTTTAATTTAACTTCATATCTAAGAAAAATTACCCTAATTCCAGTCAGAAAGGTTTTCTGCTATGTTTTCTCAGGAAGTTTATAATTTGCAGTTTATATTAAGTCTGTGATTGATTTTGGGTTAATTTTGGTATGTGGTATATATCAATAATAATAATAACAATTATTATTATTATTATTTTTGCTTATGGATAGCCAATTATTCCACCACCATGTGTTTATTTTATTTTCTACAGAAAGAGCACAAGCATGCAAATGGGGGTGGGAGGTGTGAAGCAGAGGGAGAGGGAGGGAGAGAATCTGAAGCAGGTTCCACACCTACAGAGGAGCCCCATGTGGGGCTCTATCTCATGACCTTGAGATCATGACCTGAGCCCAAATCAAGAGCTGGATGCCCAGCTGACTGAGTCACCCAAGCTTCCTTCCATCACCACAAGTTTAAAAGATTTTTCTTTCTCCACTGAATTGTCTTTATACCTTTGGTGAAAATCAGTTGTTTATGTATGTCTGGGTCTAATTTCTGGACTCTTTGTTCTGTTATTTTTATGGCAATAACTCACTCTTTGGATTATTATAGCTTTATAATTATAATGTTAGTCCTCAACTTTCAAAGTAGTTTTGGAGATTCTAGTTCCTTTGTGTTTACTTATGAGTGTTAAGATCAGTTTGTCCATTTCCACAAAAAAATTTGACTTGGATTTTGATTGTGTTGTATTGAATTTATAGATCAGTTTGGGGAGAACTTCTGTCATCTAATTAATAAACATGGTTTATCTCTTCCTGTACTTAGGTCTTCTTCAGTTTCTCTCAACAATGTTTTATAATTTTCTTTGTTCAGGTCTTGCATATATTTCATCAGATTTGTTCCTAATGATTTCATATTTTTATTGCTACTATAAATCATATATTGAAAAATTTCGACTTCCAGCTGTCTGTTGCAGGTAAATGGAAGTATAGTTGATTTTGTATATCAATCTTATATCCTACAACCTTTTAAATTCACTTCTTCATTCTAGTTGATTTATTGCACATTGCATCATGTTTTTTTTTTAAACATAGATAATCATGTCACCTGTGAAAAAAGACAATTTTCTTTTTCCTTTTCAAACAGGATACCCTTTATTTCTTTTCCTTCCAGAGTCTCCAGTATGGAGAACAGAACTGGTGAGAATGGACATCTTTGTTTTGTTCTTGTTCTTAGGATGAAAATAGTTAGTCTTTTGCCATTATGTCTGATGGTAGCTATAAGCTTTATGTAGATGCCTTTATTGGGTTGAGAACGTTCCTTTTTATTTGTAGTTTGTTGAGAATTTTTTTTTAAAATCAGGAATTAATGTTGAATTTTGCCAAATGTACTTTCTGTATTTACTGAGATTATCATATAGTTTTTAAAAAATTAATATGATGTTTTACATTGCTTTTTTTTAAAAGATTTTTTATTTATTTATTTATTCATTAGTTAGAGAGAGAGCGAGCACAGGCAGACAGAGAGGCAGGCAGAGGCAGAGGGAGAAGCAGGCTCCCTGCCGAGCAAGGAGCCCGATGTGGGACTCGATCCCAGGACGCTGGGATCATGACCTGAGCCGAAGGCAGCCACTTAACCAACTGAGCCACCCAGGCATCCCTGCATTGCTTTTTAAAAAAGATTTTACTTATTTATTTGACAGAGAGAGACACAGTGAGAGAGGGAACAGAAGCAGGAGGAATAGGAGAGAGAGAAGCAGGTTTCCTGCCTTCTCGGAGTCCATAGCCTTTCATAGTTCATCTCCCACTTCGATTTCCCCCACTTCATTTTTCCCTTCCTTCTTTAATGTCCTCCATGCTATTCCTTATGTCCCACAAGTAAGTGAAACCATATGATAATTGACTTTCTCTACTTGACTTATTTCACTCAGCATAATGTCCTCCAGTCCCATCCATGTTGATGCAAAAGTTGGGTATTCATCCTTTCTGAGGGCTGAGTAAAATTCCATTGTATATATGGACCTCACCTTCTTTGTCCGTTCATATATTGAAGGGCATCTCAGCTCTTTCCAGAGTTTGGCTATTTTGGACACTGCTGCTATGAACATTGGGGTATATATGGCCCTTCTTTTCACTACACCTGTATCTTTGGGGTAAATTCCCAGTAGTGCAATTGCAGGGTCATAGGATAGCTCTATTTTTAATTTTTTGAGGAATCTCCACACTGTTTTCCAAAGTGGCTGCACCAACTTGCATTCTCACCAACAGTGTATGACAGGTCCTCTTTCTCCACATCCTTTCCAACATTTGTTGTTTCTTGCCTTGTTAAATTTTGCCATTCTAACTGGTATAACTAGTTTCTTTTCTTTCTTTTTTTAAATAAGTATCTAGTAGTGCAATTACTGGATTGTAGGGTAGTTCCATTTTTAACTTTTTGAGGAAACTCCATACTGTTTTTCACAGTAGCTATACCTAGTTTTCATTCCCACGAACATTGAATGAGGTTCCCCTCCTCTCCAACATTTGTTGTTCCTTGTATTTTTTATTTTAACCATTCTGACACTTGTGAAGCGATATCTCATTTTGGTTTTGACTTGCATTTCCTTGATGATAAGTGATATTGATCATCTTTTCATGTGTCTGTTGACCATCTGTATTTCTTTTTTGGAGAAATTTCTATCTTCTGCTCATTTTTTAATTGGATTATTTGTTTTTAATTGGATTATTTAATTGGATTATTTGTTTTTTCAGTTGAGTTGTATTGATTCTCTATATATTTTGTATACTAATCCTTTTTCAGAGATGTCAGTTGCAAATATCTTCTCCATTCAGTAGGTTGTCTTTTAGTTTTTTTGATTGTTTCCTTTGCTTTGCAGAAGCTAGTCTCAGTTGCTTATTTATTTATTTTTTGAAGATTTTATTTATTTATTTGACAGAGAAAGCAGGGGGAGTGGCAGGCAGAGGGAGAAGGAGAAACAAGCTTCCTGCTGAGCAGGGAGCCTGATGGGGGGCTCAATTCCAGGACCTTGGGTCATGATCTGACCCCAAGGCAGATGCTTAACTGATTGAGCCACCCAGGCACCCCGATATAATTCCAATAGTTTAATTTAGCTTTTGTTTCCCTTACCTTAGGAGGCATATCTAGAAAAAAATTTCCACATCTGATATTGGAGAAAATATTGCCTCTGCTCTCTTTTAGGATTTTTATAGTTTCAGGTCTCACATTTAGGTCCTTAATCCATTTTGAAATTATCTCTGTGTGTGGTGTAAACCAGTGGTGTATGACCTGAATTTTTTATGGCTTGGAATATGCTCTGTCTGTAACTATTCCATGTACACTTTAGAAGGCTATATACTCTGCTTTTATTGGGAGGAATGTTCTTAAGTGCCAATTAAATCAAGTTTGTTTGTGATTTTCAAGTCTTCCATGTCTTTCCTGATATTCTTTCTACTTTTTCTACTAATTATATTTGACTGTAATTTGTCTACTTTTTCTTGAAGTTCTCCCTTTCTGCTCCATTTCTGGATGTATAAATGTTTGTGATTTGTATATCTTCTGTTTGACAGATAATAGACACGGCTTTCACATGTAACACATCTCAATCTACTTTGGTATCTTTCCATTTCATTAGCCCCATAATGTACTTCCTTTTGTTTTGAGGGAAAATATGAAGATGTGACCCTTTCTCTTGTGATGATTATTTGTTTGACTAATATCAAATGTATGTTCTGTTACTGGTACTCTTTTTCTATGACTTTTTGTGTATTCAGTCTCTCAAGTCAATGCAGAATTGTAACATATTTTCAAAGCTATTTTACATGATAGTTAAACTCTACACATGTAGTTTCAACACTATCCAAACTCCAATGAAGAGATGAAAATATGAGCTGCTATGACCAAGTCTGATCATGTGTAAGCAATACTAATTATATCTTAATTGCTGTCTGAATGACATTAAGTATAACACAAACCTTGATGTTTAAATGTGAAAAAAAAGTGTGTCTTAAAGTCTATGGGATACTGTATATGTTAGATAGAAATATAGGATTCTATACAGTGAAGTAACCAAGATTACTGTCCTCAGTGAGGTTGCATTTTAATGTGTATAGGCCAAAGCAAAACAAGTACAAAATAAGCCAGATAATTCTCACCCATGGTGTGTACCCTAAAGATAGTTAATGGAGTCGATTAAAGATGCCTTTGATTGGGTCATCAGTGAGGGCCTTCTTGGAGGATGTCATGAGTGAAATGAATGGCACCAACACCTGCACAGTGGGAAGAAACCATTGGAGATGACTTGGCTGAAGAACATTAGAGTGAGGCAGAGCAAGTGGAAATCCTTTTATTTAGCAATGAGCTTAATTCTGGAGAAACATAAAGCCAGTGTGGCTGGCATTTAGTGGGTAAGGGTGATCATGGAGCCAGGTGAAAGCAGAGAGATAGTTGCTAGGACTATTTTTGCTCCAATCTCTTCAAAGTCGAGTCAGAAGATTAAGTATTCCTTCAGTACAATGCATTAAACACATTGCAGCTCATGGATCTGTTTCATTTCAACCCTGACTGAGGACTAAAAGCAGAAAGAAATAAGTTGAGCCTCCCAGGGTGCTTAGCATCTGTACTACATGCAATTTAGCACTTGGATATATGTTTCCATGTGTTACTTGCAAATTGTATCATCTGTTTAAGCCCTTTCATTCTGAGCGGAAAGGGCCATATTATATTGGTTCGATTAATATTATATGGCTTCTCAAAAAGATGGTTATAGTTGGGGGAAGTAGGGGGTAGAAGCAAAGGGTTGATGCAAAATCAGCACGTTTCCTAGCAGTTATATTGACCTGTTAGCACTTAGGAGTATAATTGGAACATCTTTCTAGAGTGCAATCTGGAAATATGTATAAGTGAATCTAAGGGTTTTTTTATGCTTTTATATAAGAAAGTATATGAAAGAAGTGATCAGGACAAAGATACCTTAACTAGGATGCTCATTCAACTTTGAACTTTTTTTTTAAATAATAGCAGGAAGACTGTAGACAAGTTAATGTTGAAAAACAGAGCTACCATGAAATATGTGGTGTTAAAGTTGTGATACAACTTATTTCTTGAGATGAAAAATGTTGTCTATAATAATTAAAGTGAAAATATGGACAGAGGCGGGGTGTAATCCTAGTGCAGGAAAATAACAAATTTCTGATATATATGAACAGAAAAAGAAAAAATTCTGGCCAGCTACAAAATTGGAAACAGTGGTTATTTCTTTATGATGGGGTTATTGGTAGGTTTCCTTTTATCTTTACATATTTTTATAATGTCCGCGTATTTATAGTGAACATACATGATGTATCTAAAGTAATTAGGAAGATATTCTTTCTATTTTGATAAAAAAACATAAAGGTAAGTAAGCTGCTAAAGGAGCTGATTTAATGAGTAAAAGAATTTATGGAGTATATCTAAGAACACTCTTGGGGCAAGTCCAGAAGAAAGTGGTTTCTGGCATTGTGCTTGAAATATCATAGATAACAAATAGTAAGTGGTTGTTAAGGGCTAAACTTTGTTCCCTCCAAAGTTCATATATTGATGTCCCAACCTCTAGTACCTCAGAATGTACCTATATTTGAATATAAGTCTTTACATGTATGATTACATTAAAATGAAGCTATTATGATGGGGCCCTAATTCAATATGACCAGTATTGTTATAAGAAGAGGAAGAGATGCCAATCATGCACATACACAGAAAGGACCCTGTGAAGACAAAGGAAGAAGGCAGCTATCTGTAAGCCAAGGAGGGAGTCTTCAGGAGAAACCAAACCTCCTGACACCTTAATCTTGGACTTGAAGTTTCCAGAACTCTGAGAAAATACATTTTTGTTGTTTAAGCCACCCAATCTATGGTATTTTGTTATAGCAGCCCTGACAAACTAATACGGTGTTTAAAAGAAAATGATGGCTGCTTATATTGATAAGACTTATCAAATCCCAGCTACTGCATAAAGTAGCTTTACATGCATTATCTTATTTGTTCATCAAAAAATCTTATGAATTAGATGCTACTGTTCATGCTTACTTTGCAAATAAGGTAATGAGGCTTAGGGATCTTAACTCATCACATAGCGGCAGAGCTAGGTTTTGAATGTAAATTGTCTGATGTTATAATCCCTGCCCTCAAGTGCTGTACTAATATTCGTACAACGGCTTAGCAGGGTGCAAGGTTAGCGCTCAAAGACGTTAACATGGCAAAATCAAAGATTTGGTGCATTATTTCAACTATAAGTAATATAGCACATTGTAACTATTTTCATATAATGTATACAATTTTTTCTTTTACAATTTTTATGTCCTTTTTTGTTGAATTAAAAAACTGCACTTCCTCTTTATATAAGGTAAAGAGGTTTCGTGATATCTTATTTGTTTGATTTTTAAACCCGGGGATATCATTCCACTCAGGTCTGTGAGAATAATTAAGTACTAGAACTAGGACCAGGGTCTCAAGAACAAAAAGGAAGTTATTATTTGGAATTTGAAGCCCTTAAAGAGCCAGTGTCCCCTGCCAGTTTGCTTGGCTCTTTACATGTGGATATGCTTTCATGTACTCTTCAAATCAACCTTTTGAAGAAGGTTCTACTCTCAGTGAAGAAACTTAGATTCTGGGAGTTTAAGCAACTTCTTTAAACTCACAGGTCTGACAGGTACTCCCGGGTCTTCCTACTCCTGTGACGTGCTTGCACAGGAGAGCCATGCTTGTTAGGGGAGTGAACACATTCTCTGTAGCCATTAATTTATATTTACTTCATGTTCATTCCATAGAAGACATTTGACCTTGTAGAAGAAACTCTGGGTTCCTAACAGCAGGGAGCTTTGAACTGCAGGTACTTGAGACTTGGAAAGTTTAATTCTCCAACATAATGCATTGGAGATGACCTAAGAAAGAAACATGTGGGAAATCACTCTTGTAATCTCAGGGTTTCCTAAATAATACTATTTCACCATTTAGTGAATGCTTCCCATGTGCCGTACACCATGAAATATATTACCTCATTTCTCTGGAATGCTGTGAGATGAGCACTGCTGTTATGTTCCATTTCTATATTAGGAAACTAATACTCAGGGAGACTGGAGAAAGTGCAAATGGAATGTGGTAAGTATAGGAATGTAGCCCAGATGCTTTACAAGCACTTGGTATTGCCCTGGGACCTACACTGGAAGAACTGCCATTTTGATTCCTGATGCCCCCTGCCTGCTGTCAGTTTAGGGCAATCATTTACTTCCTCATTTATCCATTGGGATGTGGTGGAAAACTGCCATGCCCAACGCAGACCCACCTCCCATTAAGTATGAGGCATTCTTTTCCCCAGAGGCTGGGCTGGTTGGTGCTAACAAAAGTGTAGGACCAGAGGACCAGTGGGTGGTCCTCATTCAATGACTAGTTGACCTAGGTTTTATGCACAGGTTAACACTGAGGAGCCATGCAGATCTCCCCCTAGTTTTAACTGAGGCTTCTCTGTGGTTTATATTCTCTCTCTGCCCAGTCTTGCTTCTTTTATCTCTTACAAGTGTTTTTTCCAGAGAGTGCTTCCCAAAACATCTCCTGTGCTCCAGTCTCTGCCTCAAAGTCTAGTTCCCAGGGAACCTGATCTAAGTCAGAAGCCAGATAAAATTCTGTTCGTTTGTTCATTCATTCATTCATTCATTCACTCATTCACCAGGTTAGTATCAAACACCTGCTCTTTGCTAGGCACTATTCAAAGTCTTGAGATTATACTGGGATTCTTGGGATTTCTGAAAGCAAGATCTCTGTGGAGCTCCTTACTGTTTTTACTTAAAAAAAGGTGGGGGGTTGCTTTAGGCTGGGAGAAAGTCTAAGCACTTTATCATTTTAAATTGTTCTTTAGTTGTTGCTTTTCTACTGAATTATAAAAATTACTCCAGCCCATGTAAACTCTGATTTGGGTTACAGCATCTGCCACTCCAAATTATTAAAATAACTTCTTCTTAGGTCTTCCTAAGTAATATCTCTTTGCTTCATCTTGTCCATACTTTTGTTTTCTTCTTGAAAAGCAAATCTTATCTTCCAAGCATCTGTGATGCAGCTTTGTTGGTATATAACAAGCAGGCCTTACAGATTGGCTCCAGGCAATACTCTCAGCTTAAACTCCCATCCCAAAACTTAACTGCTTTCCATTGGTCTCACTGATACCCCTTTTCCTTCTCATGATAGAAATAATGGCTATGGTCATATTATTTCATGTTCTTGAGGCTTTTGTACATTATTCCCTCTTCCTGACAGGGCACTCCACCTCCCACGTCGTCTGCAACCCTTATTAACTTCCTGGCTTAAATGTAACCTCTTCAGTTTTCATGGTTAATGATCCTCCCTCCCGCACATAATGTCACATAATTCCTTCCTCTTCTATCCTCCCATGACATTTTGTGTATCATTCTTTTACATTTATCAAGGTGCATTGCAATTACCTATTTGTGTCCTTTAAAGAATTGTTACATCCTTGGGAGCAAGGACTATGGCTTGTTTATCTTCACGTCTCCAGCATTTTAGTGTGTGTATAGCCCAAACTGTAAGTACTGCGGTTGAATGCATCTCTCATTTTCCTGAATTAGCATTCCATTCCACTGGATTTCCTTTATACAACAAAAGCAATATTTTCATATTAGTTTATATTGGTTCCTCCAGGGTAAATTTCAACCGCAGAGGAGAAACAGATAACGTAGTGGCGGTAGCGCTTTTCTTTTATTTAAATGATCTATTTCTTTGTTTTTGCTGCTATTTACCATTGTCTTTTTGCACTGACTTAGTTCATAATGCAAATCTCTTCAGTCAATAGATACGCTTGGAATAGTTAGCTTGTAGTGTGCTGTTTGGATAACTTTTCATCATTCA
>RCUC01112202.1:0-11928 GCA_003697995.1 Taxidea taxus jeffersonii | reverse complement strand
AAAAAAATAAAAATAACAGTCAGCCTGGTTTTGATAAGAGGCCTGTATCTAGCCCTGGAAAGCCGGGAGCGTGTGCCTAGCAAGCAAATCGCAGTGCCTGCCCGAGCATCCAGGGAAGCTGAATTCACAGCTTTAAAAAACGAATGAGCATACCACCTGCTTTTAAGAACTAAAGCTAGAAACTATAAGGCTATTTTTATTTTTTTATTTCTTTTTTTTTAAAGATTTTATTTATTTACTTGATAGAGATCACAAGTAGGCAGAGAGAGAGAGAGAGAGAGAGAGAAGGAAGCAGGTTGTCCGCAGAGCAGAGAGCCCGATGCGGGGCTCCATCCCAGGACCCTGGGATCATGACCCGAGCGGAAGGCAGCGGCTTTAACCCACTGAGCCACCCAGGTGCCCCTATAAGGTTATTTTTAAGTCCCTTATTTGCTCACTGCCGATTAAGCACACACTTGCACCCAAGTACAAGGAAGTCAGGCAGGATAGAAAGAAGGATGGCCAAGGGCCCTGGGGTCAAGCTGTTTGCATTTGCAACTAACCTCAACTTCCTGTCTTTGCAACCCTCCATCCTCAGTTTCTCATCTGAGCCCTCCTAGGGCTGCTGTCAGGACGCACATGATAAGCATCTCATCCAACATCAGCGGTTATAAAGCACCTGACCACACAGCAGCGAACCCGTGAATTAGCGAATTTTTATAGTAGGGGAATGAGATTTGTCACTGCACACAGGCTAAGTGGACTCCTTCATGGTGCACAAACATGAAGGGGGTCATTCTTTCCCTGTAGGGCCCAGCACCATTTCAAGATCCGCTTCTATTCTATAACGTGTTAAACGGGACAAGGTCCAAATCAATCATCGTGTCCCCAGACCATTGAATTTTTTAAATGTAAGCTCAGTGGTTTTTAGTATATATGCAAAGTTGACCAACACTGCCATAATCTAATTTTTTTTAAATGTTATTTATTTATTTGACAGAGAGATCACAAGTAGGCAGAGAGGCAGGCAGAGAGAGAGGAAGGGAAGCAGGCTCCCTGCTGAGCAGAGAGCCCGATGCAGGGCTCGATCCCAGGACCCTGGGATCATGACCTGAGCCAAAGGCAGAGGCTTTAACCCACTGAGCCACCCAGGTGCCCCGCCATAATCTAATTTTATTTACTTGATAGACAGAGATCACAAGTAGGCAGAGAAGCAGGCAGAGAGGGAGGAGGAAGCAGGCTCCCCGCTGAGCAGAGAGCCCGATGCGGGGCTCGATCCCAGGATCCTGAGATCATGACCTGAGCCGAAGGCAGAGGCTTAACCCACTGAGCCACCCAGGTGTCCCTCAATGGTGTCCTTTGAAGCACAAAAGGTTTCAGTTCTCATATAGTCCAACTTGTGAATCTTCTCTTTTATCACTTGTATGTTTTTTGTCATATCTGAGATCATTGCCTAATCCGAGGTCATGAAAGTTTACTCTCATGTTTTCTTATAAGAGTCTTATAATTTCATCCCTCATGATTTTATCTTCTAAGGGTCTTATAATTCTATCTTTGTTCAATTTCAGTTGAACAAAAAAGGAATGTAAGACCTCGTGAAGGTGGGCTTTGCTCCAAATTACATTGCTAATAAGTGTCAGGTAGGTAATTCTTAAAAGAACAGCTTAATTTTATACAAGCTGATAGCAATATAACTTCAAGACCTAAGAGAGCCTTAAGTCGTGTTAAAAATCAGAGTCTAAAACCAAATTTATACCCTTCCTGAAATGGAATCCACCTTCAATTGGAGGCTAATAGTAGTAAGAATAGACCTCATTTCTCGAACAATTAGTCTGGGTCGGGCACTGTGTTCTCTATCTACTTCTCAAAGCCATATCGTCAATAGGTACTATTATTATCCTTATTTTAAAGATGAGGAAATGTTTCTGAGAGTGCTTTTTAAGTAACATGTCTGAAATCACACAGTCAGTAAGAGGCAGAGCTGGATTTTAAAGCCACGGCTCTCATTCTTCTTGTAGGGCGAACCATTAGAAAAAGGAATGACTATGGCTGAAATCCTAATAAAAGGGCTTCTGACAAGATAGGTACCCGCTGATGATACGACGTGGACCCCTACGGCCATGCCCATTCCTTGTCACATCTATTGGTTATTTCTCTTGGTGGGGATGTGTTGATTTGTGGTGGCGAGAACCCAGACACCACAAAGCATCTGGGTTGCAATGGAAGTCCTGATTCGTTTTCTTTAAATCCAATTTTCCACTTGGTTTGGCTAGGGCAGGAGGATGTCAAATTCTGTGACAGAGGTCAGTCCTATAAGGTGTTTGTCTCTATTTACATAATTCACTGGAACATTTTGGGGGGAGGGGGAATCCATCTTCACTGACATTAGCCTCGGGAACTCTCCCTGGCGGAGAGAGAAGCAATCCCAGGGTTAGGCCCGTACAGAGGTCCAAGTTTGCAGTTTCAACCAGGCATATTTACTTACATGTGGAAACTCCCAGTGGGAAGCTGAAGAACACAACTTAGGAGTGGTCCCCAAGTGGGAAATTGAATAGTACGCTGAGCTCCTTTTATTTCCATTTAATTTACCGTTGGTATCATTACCATTATTTTGTTAATCATTTCACTAGCAATGATGTAACTTGGGACCAGCTGAGGTAATTGCAGCCAAATGGGGGAGACACTCATCTGCAGTACTGAGTTAGCAAAAGCTTTCATTCACCTTTTTAGGGATGGATATTAGTTCTTTCCTTTATTCATGGAGCAGAGAGCTGCCGGGAAATGCTGAAGATATTAAGAGCTCCCTGCAGCTTAATGAACTCTACACTTGGTTGAAAAGAGGTTTCTGTAATTTTCAGCTTGCTGCTGCCTGAAACTATTACTCTGCACAGCCAAGTGGCCTCCTAAGATTCTAACAAGTCCATGTGAAGCCCCAGCACTGCCCCATGGTCTGAGCAACACGGAGTAACTGTTCACCCTTGGCCCTCAGACACCGGACTCAACCATCTGAGAGGCTGTGTGACTTTGGGAAGTTACTTATGCTCTCTGGGTC
Source organism: Taxidea taxus jeffersonii (assembly GCA_003697995.1). Taxonomy (NCBI): domain Eukaryota; kingdom Metazoa; phylum Chordata; class Mammalia; order Carnivora; family Mustelidae; genus Taxidea; species Taxidea taxus. The sequence continues at coordinate 8,897 of RCUC01112202.1, read as the reverse complement.
TCTATTTTCTTCTTTATCAAAAGAAGGTGATACTACTTACTGCATGATTGTTAGGCAGTAAACAGGAAAGATGGGTAAAAGGCTCAGAGCATTCCTTGGTCCATACTAGGTATTTAATAGATGTTGTTTCTTTCCTGAACAAGTGTTCATATGGAAGACTTTCCCTCTGAGCTCGGGGTTATTTGGGAGCCAAGTACAAGGACGTTTTGAGAAACTAGTGGCTGGCAGGAAGGTCGCTTTCAGGTGGCGAAAGTGAAGACGTAGGAGAGGCTACATAGGTGTTCATGATGGGACTCAGCACGCTCACCCTGAGGCTCCGAGACGGTCTTTGTTTGGGCACGGGAGACCTCCTGTGTTCCTGCCACTGCCTGCGCTGTGTTCCATCTGTGCCTCTGTCCTCACTCACTCCTCCCCTTGGCTCACTGCTGTCTTTCAGACCCTCCCATGTGCTAGACAAGCCCTTCTCAGGGTCCTTCCAGAGGCTGCTCCCTCTGCCAGTCTCCTCTCTTCCCTAACCCCTCAGTCCCCTAGGTCTTGGCTTCTTCAACCTGTCCTCACTAGACCTGCCCCTGATCAGCCCTCCCAGATTACCCTGTGCTTCGCTGCACAACACAGATTGGTTCATGGGTAAATGAGCTTCTGTTTGTGTGAGGTTTTTAATTTTAATATGTCTCACCAACTGAGAGTTGTTTCTCGAAGCCTGGGTCTGGGACTATTTTGCTTACACTCTAGGAGGTGTTCAGTAATACATGTTGAGAGTGAAAGAGAAAACTCCTCTTGGGGAAAATGGGGGAAACAAACGGGCAGCTTTGATGCTGGCTGTTGAACTCTTAGTCTTGGGCTTACTTTTAAGCAAAGGCAGGAAGATGAAAGCATTAAAACTAGTTGATACAGTGTGCTTTCTAGCTGCCAGGAGCTCTTCTAAATACTTCTGTGTATTAACTTCCTCAGTCTTGATGATAACCGTATAATTACTGCCACCCCCACTGTAAAGATGAGTAAACTGAGGCATGAAGAAGTCGTTCTCAGGTAATAAGTGGCAGAGCCATGACTTGGACCCAGACACTCTGGCTTCCGAGTGTATGTTCTTAGCCATTATCTTATCTATTCGACATACATTCCCCTTTCCCCCTGGAAAATGCTTTCCTGCTCCAATCCTCCCCTTCCCCACACATATACATGTTTTGGGTCTCAGATCCCAGGTGAAATAGCACTTCCTCAGGGAGACCTTCTCCGTCTCTTACCCTAGCTCAAGCCCCAGGTCATCAATACACACAGCATCTGAATTTTGTATTCCCAAATCCTGACTGGTTATTTCCTCCCCGATTACAGGGCAGGCTTATTTATCTCTGGTCCCTCTGCAGCCACAAGGTTCAGCATACAGTAGGTGCTCAAAACTTGGTTATAATGGAATGCTCCCATATCCTTGGGAGCTAGCTGTTAATAATACCCACCTTTGGTGAAATGTCATTACTTATAAAAATTGCTTGCATGAGGCTTACTCCGCTATCTCACATATAGAAATTTACCCTAAGGAGATAATCATGCAAGGACAAAATAATGTTGATGCAAGTATCGTTGTTCATGGCAAAAATTAGGAACAACCTAAAATGGTGATCAAGGGGGGACTAGCTAAATCAATTATGTTCTTGCTACATAATGGAATCCTATGATGTCATTAAAAGAATAAGATAAGTGGGGCGCCTGGGTGGCTCAGGGGGTTAAAGCCTCTGCCTTCGGCTCAGGTCATGATCCCAGGTTCCTGGGATGGAGCCCCACATCGGGCTTTCTGCGCAGCAGGGAGCCTGCTTCCCCCTCTCTCTCTGCCTGCCTCTCTGCCTACTTGTGATCTCTCTCTCTGTGTCAAATAAATAAATAAAATCTTAAAAAAAAACACAAGTACATTTACAGATGATAATTTAGAACTTTATTCAAGCTGTACTGGGGAGTGTTTAAAAAAAAAAATTCCAGGGACGCCTGGGTGGCTCAGTTGGTTAAGCGGCTGCCTTCGGCTCAGGTCATGATCCCAGCGTCCTGGGATCGAGTCCCACATGGGGCTCCTTGCTCGGCAGGGAGCCTGCTTCTCCCTCTGCCTCTGCCTGCCACTCTGTCTGCCTGTGCTTGTTCGTTCTCTCTCCCTCTCTCTCTGACAAATAAATAAATAAAGTCTTAAAAAAAAAAAATTCCAAGCTGTACTGCTGGGGAGTGTTTATAAAAAAAAAAAAGAATAGAAGATTAACAGGCCCCTTTACTGAGAGCTTATTGTCAGGTGCTGTGTTAAGCCCTTTTATATACATCAGCTCATCAATAATCACAACAGTCCTTTGGAATAGGTTTGTTCTGTTATAATCCCCAAGTTTACAGACAAGAAAACTGGAGAGTAAGTGGCAAAGCCAGATTTCAACCCACAGTTATCTCCAGAGTTTGTAATCTGTATTATTCTGTCTCTGTGATCCTGTTACATATTATTGCATAAACACTATGACAGAGACTGCCAGATACCTTGGATATCCGTTTCTCCCTTCTTTCAGGTAAAAGGATTTGCAGCAGGGCACATGGCTGCCAGAACAAGGACTACATTTCCCAGTGTCCTTTGCAGCTATGTAACTTAGTTCGGGCCAATGGGATATAAGCAGAAATATATGTATTCCTTTGGCCTCTCTCTCTTTTTTCTTTCCCTTCCTCTGTTTTCTAGAATGCAGATGCTGACCTTGGGAATATGAAATGGAGGCCACATACAATATGGTGACAAGATGGAATGAGCAGGGGTGACTGACATGGTGGAGATCCTTGCCAATCCTGAACCACCTGTGCAGACGTTCACGTGAGAGAGAAATGGGCTGTCATCACGTTTACATGGTCATCATTTTGGTTGTCAGTCATTTGTAGGTGAATGTAACCTAAGACATGCATCCAGAAATTCTTGCAAAGATGTTCATAACGTGAGCGTTAGTCCCTCAGGATTGTAGGATGTGCAGTGATTTTTAAGTTATCTTCGTAATTCTCTGGGTGCATGAGCCACTTCTTACAAAAGCAGTAAATCAAAAGAAAAATATGCCACAGGACCCTCGACCTTCTGCCCTACAGTTTCAGTTAAGTGGCCAAGTTCTCACCTGCTCTCAGCCCATCCATAGCACCGTGTTTCTGGATGACTGCTCCCCCTGGCTCTCTGGGGTGCACTTCTGGCTTGCCTGACATTGAGGTTCAAGCTTACATCTGCAAAAATGCATCTGCAGTACTCCATTGGGTTGGGAGGAGGGGAGGAAGATTAGCTCAGTGCCCTCCTCCTTCCTGGGAAGGGATGAAAACCAGAAAATCAAGCCAGTTAGTGTCTCCAGAGAGAAGACATATAGAAATAGATCTGTAGGTCATTCATTTATTTAATAAATATTGATGGGGGGCATATATGGTTCTAAACTCTCTTCTATATATGAGGATACAGCAGTAAACATGGACTCTTTGTTGTCACGAAGCATACGGCTTAGAGGAAGGGACAAGAAGCACTTAGATTCCTCTGTGCTACCCTGTCTTACTGAGCTGGTCTGTGTCTGAATCCACCTGTTAGTGATAGTTCCACTTCCCAGAAGATCGCAGGGTCTAACTGCCTTGCTCATTCACTTGAAAAACATTTTCTGAATGCCTAGAAGTGCCGCACTGTAAACTGGGAATTTAAAGGCAAAGACAAGCTGTTTTCAAGATTTGGCTGGTCTGTTATTTTCAATATTTGGCCAGTCTGATGGGAGTGTTAGCACTAGAAATGATTGCAACACATTCAGACAGGAGTCAAATCTCATACTGGGTTCTGTCTGATAGCAAAAGGAACTCCCAGCCTTGCTTGGAGGAGGGATACAGGTAAGTCTTTGGAGCCATAACAGCTGAGCCAAGTCCCACTGAATGAAAATTACCAGGTAAGCCTCAGGCCCAGTGAACTGATGCTGAGATGCAGACATCAGCACCAGTAAAATGCACGGGGCCCTTTATCTTTCAAGTACACCAGAGGTCTTGGCTATAGTCTAAAATGGGGTTCAGGTGTCTGTGAGATAAACAGATGGGTTCAGTTTCCTAATCCTGAAAAGACCTGTTTAGCAGAAAAGACAAGGTTGGGGAGGAGAGTAGGGTACACGCCAGGCTCTTGGTCCCCAGCCTGATCCCACAGACTTCTGTCTGAGCCCTACAGAGGGCAAGAAGAAGGGCACCCTGGAGCAGCCGTTTGCAGGGCAGACCCAAGCAGCCTGCCAAAGGGGTAGGTAACAAGAGATGGTTAGAGGGCATGTCCTCCTTCCCATGAGCTCTCCTACTGCCATGAGCCTTCCCTGAGCGAATGTAATGCTGCCTTCATTCCTCAGGACTGCAGGTCTGGGAATGCCAGAACACAGTGCCTCGAGGAGGGGTGCATCCTCACTGGGCACAGGCAGGATCTGAAGGGACATCAGAGGACCTTAAGTGGTTTCTCAGGCAGTGACAATCAGCGAGGGTCCCAGAGCAAAGAACATGTGGGGAAGACTCATGGAAACAGGGGAGCTGGCCTTGAGGATTCCCAGAAATACTGTGGGAGGAGGAGGGTGCTGGATTAGGGGGCTGAGCCCGAGATCCTGTGCTGAACACCAGCATGTGACAGTTGAGATACCTCTGTCCCCTTCTGTCTTAGCCTGGGCTCCCTGAAGGCAGAGCCTGAGATAAAGGCCTGCGTGGAGTTAATTTATTTGGGAGTATGCTCCCAAGGAGCAGGAGGGAGGGAGGAGGGTAGTGAAACATACACTACGAGGGTGTGTTGCTGAGTCGGCCACCCCATGATGTGTGGGAGCTGCTGGGAATCTAATGGCCTGCATCTCGGGACTGTGCCCAGGGATGAAGAGGGGGAAGTGTCTGTCCACTGGCTCAGTACCCCTTGGTCACAGTGGTCCGAGGGTGCTAATTACCCAGCACTTCCAGCAAGTTCTCAGGCTTCCCACCCAGGCTGTCAGAGAAGGCCTGGGGCAGAAGAGGTGACCCAACAGGAGGTACTGACTGGTGCCCCTGCTCAAAGCAGGCTGAAGTCTCTGCTGCACTGGTCACCACATAGTGGCCGGAGTCCGAAGCGGGCTGGCAGGATCTGGAGGAATAGATGAGAGGTGCCCAAAACAGGCACCCATGAGCTGGGGAAGCCTCAGAAACCCAAGTTACAGAAGTTTCCAGAAACAAGCAAGAATAATGATATGTTGTTATTGTTATTAACAAATAATAGCTAATATTTACTGGATACAAATTACATGCTAAATCCTTATGGATAAATCATCGCACATAACCTCATAACAACCCTTTGTGGTATGTGCTATTATTGATCTCTACCATGCAGATGAGGAAACTGAGGCAGCACATCACTTCCTCAAGGTCATACAGCTTGTAGGTAGGAAAGCCATGCCACTTCCCCATAAATGAGGGGACAGGCAGCTTGGCTCTGGGGAGAGGCATGCATCTCCCCAAGCTCTCTGACCTTCTGGTCCACTGTCATGGACCTTTCTCTCAGTCAGGGGACTCTCTATAAGATTGTTCAAAGTCATGGTGAGTGCATGAGGGAACAATTTAGAGTCCTCTTCCTTGGGATCTGAAACCCCGGGCTCAAGGCCTGGCTCTGTCACTCAGCTATGGGGTGGGGGATTTGTGTTAGTATTACACACCACATTCCCTGTACACACCCATGTCCTCAGCTTTACAATGAAATGATTAGACTGCCACGCCTGCGAGATCACTTTGGCTCTACAACTCACTGGCATTAAAGATAATTCACATAAGTGGGACCAGGATAGATGAAGACAGGAATAAAGACCCTCTTAAACAAGATGCAGACGGCAAAGCCCTTACATGGAAGAGGATGAAGAATTTGACTATTCCAAATGAAACTTCTCCATCCTAGAAGAGACATCCATAACCAAAGCTAAAATGAAGACACATGGGGAAAAGTGTTCGCGAATCAAAGACAAAAGCTTCCCGTTTAGATTACATAAAGAATGCCTCAAATCAATAAGAGAAAGTTAGCCCAAAAGAACAGTCATGACTAGGTGATTCACAGCTAAGGAAACTGAATGGACAGTAGAAATATAAAATAAACGCTCAGGGGCACCTGGGTGGCTCAGTGGGTTAAGCCTCTGCCTTTGGCTCAGGTCATGATCTCAGAGTCCTGGGATCAAGCAGGCATCGAGCTCTATGCTCAGCAGGGAGCCTGCTTCCCTCTCTCTGCCTGCCTCTCTGCCTACTTGTGATCTCTGTCTGTCAAATAAATAAATAAAATCTTTAAAATAAAAAAATGCTCAGATTTACTAGTAATGAATGAAATGAAGATTAAAACATGAATGAAATACTGTTTTTCCACCTGCTGGCATGGTGACAGAGAAACGTTTGGTCTTACCCATTACTGGCACACGTATAAGGAAGCAGTGCCCCCCATGGGTGAGAGTAGGGGGCCAGTCTGGCACTATCTGCTAAAACGTAAAACACTCAAACTGGGCCTCTGTGGTGCTCTTTCTCCATGTGTGCCTTCAAGAAGCGCCCACACCTGCCTGTGGGAAGGCATGTCCAAGAATGTTCCCTCCAGCATTGCTTGTAGGCATGAAAAAACAGAACAAAATAGAAGCAAACCTGGCAGGTGAGGAAGCAGCTTAGATGTGTGTCTGTGAAGGAACCTCATTGGTTCTATCTTACACAGTTATATGCAAGAAAATAAGAAGAGCGTGGTTGGAGTTCTGTGCCGACATGGAAAAATCCATAGTACATATTGATGAGTGGAAAAAAAGAGTGAGTTGGGGAACAACACGGAGCGTGATAGCTTCACGGGAAACCAGAATCAATTGTTCCCATAGAAACTGCATGGAAGAGCGTCTGAAAACAAACGCTGAACTGACACCAGAAATCAGCTCTGGGGAAAGGAAGACTCGAACGAGTGCCGAGAAGGCCTTATTTCTACTGCTTTGATTTGTTTAGAAGGGGATATATTCATGGATTTCTTGTGTGGTGTTGCAAAGCATAAAAATAGATCAGTGGTTCATGGCTGACACCTCTCCCTTTTCCAAGCCTCCAAAGAACAGAATTCCCATGCTGGAAATTAGGGGATCATCTGGAATTAACCCACTCCCCAGCCAGGTCCCCCCTCATCTGGCCTGCACCCACAGTGGTCTCGCAGGCCAGGCACTCCTCGTCCCCTTCAAAGATTCCATTAGCGTGTTTACAGTGCTCTGACATTTGTTCACCTGGGGCTAACTGCAGGGCGAGGCTATGATTACGGTGGTGGTTTCTGCTTTTTCATTTTTCAATAAAGAGAAAGGTTGAACATGTACTGTTAACATTCAACCTGGTGTAAAATCATTTCAACCAAAAGACTTTGGAAATTGATTTTTGTGGTGCGCAACCTGAAAAACATTTGTTAGAGGTTGCTCATGTTTAGTTCTGTTCGTTGGCAAGAGGTGCTACGGGTGTTCATTTACAGCAGGGTTCTCAAAGGGGGACCCCAGATTAGCAGCACTGGCATCCTCTTGCAAGCCCCAGCCCAGACCCACTGAATCAGACTTGGGGAGGGGGGTGGGTACGTCACAGCGGGGGGTATGTGAGCAAGCCCTCCACGTGACTCAGGTACATGCTCAAGTTTGAGAATCTCTGATTGACTCACCAAATACAAACGGCCTTTTAGGAAGCTGATCACACATCTGCCGGGGGACAACTGAAACTGACCTCTTTACATTTCCATTCATCCCTCAGATCTCTGCTGAATCATCACTTTCTCAGGAAACATTTTCCGCTTCTGTTTTCGTAATGTCATGTACCTCTTCTCTCTGCACTGGTCACAGATGCATCTTACACTTACGTGTGTGAAGATCTGATTGAGATCTGTCGCCCAGCATCCCCTCACACCCAAAGGTGCTTGAGTATACTACAGTGCCAGGCACACGGCAGGCACGCCATGGGTATTTGTGCATCAGTGAATGAACATCTCCTTCACAGACAGCCTTCCTTGCCACAAACAGACCTTTGAACACATTTTTCACAAATCAGCAATGAAGCTTTCTTCGTCAAGATCCTCACTATTTATCCAGGTTTGAAACCTCGGGGACCTTTTAAACTTGTCACATTCCTTCATCTGCAGGTGCCAGCCAGCTGCCAAGTCCTGTGGATTCTTCCACTGGAATGTCTCCCTGCCTTCAATATTGTGTTCGTTCAAACTGTAGCTTGCAACTGTTAGTATCTGCTGAGCATTTTATGTTTTCCAAAAAGTGCTTTTACTTCTATTAAACTATTAGCAACCATTGACTGGGGACTCATGTGCCAGGCACGGGAGTGATTCCCATTACTATGAAGGAGGTATTTATTATTTATTCTACATTTTCATGGAAGGATAAAGCCAGGGTCAGAGGGGCCTGGGTAAATGGTGCATAATCCTCAGCTCCTAAGTGCTAAGAGATACGATTGGACCTCGGATTGTGGCTGATTCTTTTATGCCTATTTGTAGCTGAAGAAGTTTGTTTTTGCCCAAAGACCCACAACCAGGGAATGGTGGAGCCAGGATTCAAACACAGGTCGTCAGGCTCTAGAGCCGATGCTTTAATCACTGTGTTAGGATTTCCCCAAACACACTGTGTGTCCCCAAATAGACTCACAGGAGCACCCGCCCCGAAGGATGCTGAAAGCTGTTACATGCAAAGGGAAACTTGGTCTTGAGGTCAACAGGTCTCCTTACCCCAAAACTTCTCAGGGACTACAATACGCCAATCTAAATAGTAGATTTTTAAAGAAGCAAATCAACCACCCGGCACTTCCCAAACATATTTGACCTTTAAAAAGATTTTACAGAATTTGTATTCCAGAGACCATGTGTTGCTAAATGCTGTTAGAGAGGGCTTTGGATCAGGTACACTGGCTTGAGGCAGCTC